>CAMOHE010025149.1:0-63983 GCA_946598075.1 Artocarpus hirsutus
GAAGTTTATCTATTATTTTTCAAAGGTCATTTAATTTTAAATGATATTAGCAAACTATTTATACAATGTCTATGGAAAAGCAAATTGTTTTTAATTAAGAAAGATTATGATTTCTTATAAATTGTATTTGTATTTTTGTATATTTCTATAAAAAAAAATGTATGCAAAGATCCTGGGAATGCTTTTCCAAATTATGATTTCAAATTCACGTTAATATTTACAATAGTTTGCTACAATTAATGTTTAAATGAATGAATGTAACGATATCTGTGACGTCCGGAAGGGGGGCGTTACAATATATTTGTTTATATATTACTCTTATTATATACTATTTTATATTAAAATATCCATTAAGGCCATAACCGTCTTTTCACACTTCAACGATAATAAATGACAATATAACAGTCATAAATGGCTAGTTTTTGTTCTACAAATTCGTAAATTCTAAACTCCTATATTTCACTTCTCAACTTCACTTCATTCTCCTCATACTTCTTATCCTCTGCCTAGATATTGTCTCTAGTTAAAATTTTTTACAAAATGATTAATCTGTTCTTAATGATCATAATTGCTCTCTTTATCGCGCTTGTTATTCTTCTTATCATTGGAGAATACTCACCCATAGATTTGAATTTGTTATTTGTAATTTTTCACATTCTTTGTTTTTTCTCTTTTGTTAATTGTTATTATGTTTGACATGTAATGTTTGTATTATTTATATTTTAAATAAATAAAGTTGTAATTATAATTATTATTGTATTTTTGTTATAGTTATTACAATGTTAAACCTTACAAAGCTTGAGTTCATTGCATTGAATATCACAAGAAATAATTATATGCCTTGGACTCTTGATGTAGAAATGCATCTTCAGTCAATGGGTCTCTCGGGGACAATCAAATAAGGCAATATGATATCATTGTAAGATAAGACAAAGATGATAATTTTCCTTTATAGGCATCTTGATAAGGGTATAAAAGCTAAATGCCTCATCATAAAAGATCCAAGTGTACTATGAAAGGATCTTAAAAAAAGATTTGATCACCAAAAGGAAGTTGTACTTCATGAATAGAACACTCCACGATTCCAAGATTTTAAGAAAGTTAGTAATTATAATTTTATTATGTTTAGAATAGTTTCACAATTGACATTTTTTTTAGGAGAAAATCACTAATGAGAAATGCTAGAAAAGATTTACTCTACATTTATGCATCCTACATAATCTTAGAGGAACAATATATGTAGTGAAATTTTAAGAAATATTCTGAACTTATTTCATCTCTTCTAGTGGAAGAAAAGGATAATAAACTTTTGATTAAAAAATCAACAATCTTGTGTCACTAGTTAGCAGTATTTCTAGAAGCAAATGCTATAAGTGTTAAAAATTTTGGACAAGGACATAGCCATGATCGTGGTCGTGGCTATGGAAGTGGTCGTAATCATGACCGAGGTCGGGGACATGGTCAAGGTGGATTTTTCAATTCTCCACAAAATCACACGATCCAAAAGAAGCATCATGAAAAGGCATGATAAAAGGAAAAATGTTGAAGATTTCTACCATAGATGTGGTACTAGAGTGCCTTGGGCTTAAGTGTACCAGACGTTAAAGTATCTTTGCAAACTTTATAAGGCATCTCTGAAAGGGAAAGAGAATGATGTGAATTTTACCAAACATCTTGATACAACAAATGATTCAACTCATCTTGATGCTTCTGATTTACAGATGATTTTGTTGAAGGAGATAGAAGTGATAACTTGATATCACTATGATGTTACTAAATAATGCTTTTAGAACATATTTTGTTTTTATCGTATTATGTAATGTCTTATGTAAATATTATGATTGAAACTTTATTCTCATTAAATTGTTTATTTTTGTATTAAGCTTGATATGGATTATACTAATGAAAGAGCAAATGTCAAAGATAATACTGGTGATTTTTGTATACCAGATAACGGTACAACGCACACTATCCTTAAAAGTAAAAAGTACTTCTCAGATTTAAAACCAACAAAGGCAATTGTAAATACAATATCAAGTCCTGTAGGCTTGATTGAAGGAATTGGTTAAGCCAACTTTATATTGCCAAATGGAACAAAGTTTTCCACAAATGATGCTTTGTTTTTACCAAAATCCAAAAGGAATTTGTTAAGTTTTAGTGACATATATCTTTTTGAGTATGATAATAGTCTAGGACTGAACAAGATAAGAAGTATATGTACATTACTACTAAGGTATGTAGAAAGAAGTGCATATTAGAAAAACTACCAAAGTTTTCCTTGGGATTGAATTACAAATAGTTAAATGTGATTAAATAAGATACGGTTATTAAGGAAGATCCTCAGACATTAAACTTATGGCATGACCATTTGGGTCATCCTGGTTTAACAATGATGCAAAGAATTATTGAAAACTCACATGGACATCCATTGAAGGGCCAAAAGTTCCTTCAAACAAATAAAACTCCATGTGCAACTTGTTATCTTGGAAAGCTAATTTTGAAACCATCATGAGTTAAAATTAATACTGAATCACCTATGTTTCTTGAACGTATTCAAGGTGATACATGTGGGCCTAATCACACCATGTGGACTATTTAAATATTTTATGGTATTAATAGATGCTTGTAGCAGATGGTCACTTATTTGCTTATTATCAACAAGCAATGTGGCATTTGCAAGATTTCTTATCCAAATAATCAAGTTATGGGTATAATTTCCTGATTATACAATCAAGAAAGTTAGACTTAATGATGTTGGTTAATTTACATTCCAAGCTTTTAATGATTATTGTATGTCAGTTAGGGTTATTGTTGAGTACTCTATTGTTCATGTGCATAGGTTTAATAAACAAATTTATACCATTTCTTAATCAATATTCAATTTTGACTCAAAATTGCCTAAAATACCCTTAAATTGAAAAATAAGAGAACCTTACAAATTAAAAAAAAAAACTTCATACTAAGATTTTTTTACTTCAAAAATGTATAAAATACCCTCAAAAATAGGTGTTTTATGTGTTTTTGTTTTTATTTTCTTTTTATTTTTGAAAAGTTTTAATATTTTTTCTATTTTTTTTAAGGATAATTTGGTCATTTTAAAAGTCAAAATCAACTATTGACTAAAATCAGATTAAATTTGTGTATTATTTTTAATCTGAGAGTACAAAATTCGATGAGATCCAAAATTGAAGGTTTAATGTTTGAATAAACTTAAAATATATAGTAAAAGATAAACCCAAGTTAAAAAACAAAAATGGAAAAACTTGAAGTGAGAAAAAGATATTGAAAATGCAGTTGATAAGTCCGATGCCTAAAATCTTGTGGTGGCTTGAATACTTGGTATTAGCTATAGCAACTATATTGTCATAATATAAGGCTATAAGCTTACCCATACCAAGAATCACCTCAAGATCTCTAAGAAATTTCTTTAGCCACATAATTTCCTTAGATGCCTCACTTGCAGCTATATATTCAGCTTCCATAGTTAAGTCAGTAATGCAAGATTGCTTGACACCCCTTTAGACTATGACGCCTCTACCCAAAGTAAAGACAGCCCTAGCGACTTCCTTGAATCCTTATCTACTTGAAAATCAAAAACTATGTATCCTATGGGTGTTAGGTCCTCTTCAGAATACTCTAGCATGTAACCTCTTGTTCTCAGATACTTGAGTATATGCTTAACTGCTTGCCAATGTTTTGGCCTTAGATTCAATTAATATCGACTTACCAATACGACTGCATAACAAATATCCAGTCTGGTGTAAAGCATTGCATACATGAGATTTTCTATTGCCAAAGCATAAGATACCTTCTCCACGTATTTTCTTTCTTTTGTTGTCTTCAAACAGTAAGCCCGAGAAAGACTAGTCCCATATTGAGTAGACTAAGAGCCTTTCTTGGAATTTTGTATTACAAATCTTTCATGAACTTTATCTATATATGTAGCTTGGGATAAAGCTATCATTTTGTCATTTCTATTGCGAAACAGTTGTATGCTAAGAACATAGTTGGTTTTACCCAAGTCTTTCATGTGAAATTGTTTAAACAACAAAACTTTAACTGATGACAATGTCCCTACATCATTCCCAATGAGTTGAATGCCGTCAACATAAAGCACTAGAAAAACTACCTTCCCATCTCAAATGCATTTGTAGACGCATGGTTCATCAACATTTTGTTCAAACCTATATGATTTGACCGCCCGATCAAATTTTATGTTCTAGGACCTAGGAGCTTGCTTTAGTCCATAAATTCACATTAGTAATTTATAGACTTCTTCTCTTGACCTTGAGCCTTGAATCTATCTGGTTGTACTATATAGATACATTCCTCAAGATCACCATTTAAGAAAAATAGTCTTGACATCTATTTGCCATATCTCATAATTGAGATATGTAACCATGGATAAGAGAATGCGAATAGACTTTAGCACCCCTACAAACAAGAAAGTTTCATCATAGTCGACGCCCTCTTTCTGCATGTATCCCTTTGCTAGAAGTCTAGCCTTATAGGTTTCCACCATTTCGTATGCTCCTCTTTTCCTCTTGTATACCCACTTGCACCCAATGGGCTTTATTCCTTAAAATGCACTTGCAAGTTCCCAAAACTAACTTGAAGCCATAGACTCTATCTTAACATTCATGGCTTTTTGCCAAAGTTTTGCATCAACATCCTCTATAACTTCTTTGTATGTAATGAGATCATTATCAGGTTCAACGGCCTCTACTTCAAAAGCCTCACCTTGATATCTTTCCAGTTGTCTAACAACTATCCTACAATGCCAAAGCTCTCTAGGTTGTTGATCAGATTTTTCTACAACCACTATATTTTTCTCCGAATTGATCTTATCAGTTCCTAATTCCACGTGCACTATTTTGCAACAAGGCTTAAAGTCTTGCATATACCTTTCCTCAAGAAATGTTACATGGGTAGAGACCAAGTCTTCATTCTTCGATGGATTACAAAAAAATCCACCTTTAGTTCCTCTAGAATATCCCACAAATATACAAACCTCGGTACGCGGTTCTAACTTGCTAGCATCCTTATCCAAGACGTGTGCCGGACAACCCCCATATCCTTAAATGATTTAAGGATGGTTTCCTACCCGTCTATAACTCATAAGAAGTCTTAGGAATAGCTTTGCTTGGAACTATGTTTAGGAGGTAACATGTAGTTTGTAGTGCACATCCCCACTATGATGTGGGCAATGTAGAATAACTCATCATTGACCAAACAATGTCCAACAAGGTTCTATTCTTTATTTCTACTGCACCATTCTATTGTGGGGTACTAGATGCAGTCAATTGGGATAATTTCACATTCTCTAATAACTATTCTATAAATTCATCTGAAAGGTATTTTCTACCTCAATCCAATTGAAGTGTCTTAATAGATCTTCCTAATTGCTTTTCCACTTCAATCCGAAATTCTAAAAATTTGTCAAAAGTTTCGCTTTTACAGTGCATTAGGTATAAGTACCCAAATTTATAATAGTTGTCAATAAAATATTCATACCTTGCATGTGCAGCAATGTTTATAGGTCCACAAACATCCATGTGCACTATGTCTAGAACCTCATCGGCCCTATTGCCTTTAGCCCCAAATGGCCTCTTAGTCATTTTTCCTTCTAACCAAAACTCACATTGTGGTAAAGGCTACACCTCTAAGGATTTTAGAGTACTATCCTTAATCAATCTATGTACTCCTATTAAGGTTGATATGATCTAGTCATAAATGCCAAATGTATGTTTTTTAGAGTTAGAATTTTTTATTCATTTTAAGTTATTAACTATTTTAGTGTCAAGCAATGTATACATCTTTGGTTTGATAAAGTAAAGATTTTGATCTATGTTCTCAGAACAAAAAAAAGACTTATTTTTGTGAATAACTACTTTATTATTAAAAAAACATAATGACCATCTTTAAATAAACAAGCAACCAAAATAAGGCTTCTACTAATTTAAGGAACATAAAAACAGTCTTTTAATTATATAAACCTAAAGAGTCAAAATAAAGATGTACAACTCCTATTGCTTCAGCCAAAACCAAGGTTTCATTGCCCATCCTTATTGTGAAGTTCTTTTCACACATACTTCTCATTTCCTTGAACCTTTGCAAAGAAACACAAACATGATTAGTGGCTCTAGAATCACTAACCTAAGTGTCTTTTGAATCTTCCGTCAAACAAGTTTCTAAATATAAGAGATTACCGATACCTCTACTTCCTTTATGAGCTAGGAAGTCCTTGTAGTCTCTTTTATAGTGCTTGCTCTTCCTACAATAGAAGCACTTAACCTTTTAAGGTCTCCTTGGTTCTTTTTATTCTTCCTATCCTTGAGATGAATACTCAATGTCCCCTTCTTACCCTTTTGTCTCTTATTCTTCTTGCCTTTCCTAAAATTTGGTTTAGAAAAATCAGCAACCACAAGATTTGCTTTTGACTTGGACATGTCATCTACTAAGCATCCTTTAAGCATGTTCTCAAAAGATTGAAGCTCCCTCATTATTCCAGTCAAAGTCATCTCCAGCCTATTCAGATTATAAGTGGCCTTGAATGGCATGAAATCTTTTGACATGGTCTCAAACATTATTTCGAGTTGAGTATCTAGATCAATGTCTATTCCATTGTTTTGAGCTTCATCCAAATAGCTCGTAACTTCAGCATGTGCTCCTTAACCAAAGTTCTCAGCTTTTGCTTGCAATTCATGAGCCTATGGATTATAGCTTGCTTAGTTTGTATAGCTTGACCAACAAACATATCCTCAAGATTAACCATCATGGCTGCAACAATCAAGAACTCATCATGTTGATTCTAATAAACATTGGTCATGTTGGCTAACATGTAATATCGAGCAATCTCATTTGAATCAAGCCAGTGAGTGTAAGCCTAGCCTTCCTCAAGAATGGCACCATCTTGGGGTTTAGGTGGGCAAGGTTCATCTAGCACAAACTTGTGCTTTTCACAAAATAGAATACTTAACAGGTTCCTTTTTTAGTGATTAAAGTTTTGACTGGTGAGCATATGTTTATTAAGCATCATGTTAAATAAGCTTGACATTTTTTTACTATAATGAATAAAATATTTCATGTACTAATAATAAGCAAACATATAATTCAGTAATATAAACATATAATAATGCAAATACATTAATGTGAAAAATCTTGATAAAAAATCTTCATTACTGTGATAATTCCTAGCCCCATCCACATTAGCTACCTCGGGATAGTCAAACATAAACTAGCCAGGAACACAGAACTCATTCGATTGGTATATAACTAGTAACTATCGCTTTTTATTTGGTCACAAATTTAATTAATAGGGTTCCTCGAAGAGGTTAATTATCAAATTCATCTTAAGTGTATAACCACTGTTTATATCTTATGATCCATAACCCATAAATTGCTACCTCGAGGTGTACAACAATAAATCATGCCTACAGACATTTTCCCTAAGAAGTCTAATCTAGTATACTGCCGATAGTGAAAGACCTCCCTCAAGGTCAACATAACCTAGTTTCATATATAGACCAATAATGAAGACCGTGGGTCCTAACCAAGAAGCCTCTCCCACTTAATATTTTAAAACAAAAAGATTTATATAAAACATATAGGAACAATTTTATGAGTGGCACTCCGTATTCTACATTACATGTTATTAAACATACAGCAAATCACATCATAAAGTATACAAGTATAGCAAAATAGTATGACGAAAGCAATATATAAATGTAGCCGTAATATTATGGGTCCACCCTAAAGCAAGAAAATAAAAGATTACAAAAAATAAACCAATACATATAGCAGTCTTTATTCCTATATCTTGTCCTTGTATCTGCCTTCATGTCTTCCTTAGCCTTTCTAATAAAATTCTTAAAATTTTATTACGGTGTGTCTGCATTCTAATTTAACCAGAAATAGGTCAAATTGATTTTTAGAATCCCAAATAATTTTACCCATAATTTTTCCTAAATTAAAAAAATTAATAAAATTATTTGAATAAAACTATCTAGGAACTTGCAAATATATGGCAAACCAACACTACTGAGATGCACCTTCATCTATATTACAAGAACAACATGAGCTAATATCTAGTAAGTAGAAACTATGCAATATATTGCCATTATGTATGAGCTCATAAAATTTCCATCGTACATGCCATTGTAAAAACTTTATACACGTGTAATTATGTACATCCTAAGTCAACCACCCAAGCCTATTATAAAGCATACATTTATAGCAGCAAACCTTTACCAAGCTACGGTGTCTTAATCTAATACATGAGACACTATAGTCCCTCAATCCTAGGAACTACAAAGAAGTCTGAAATATGGTCTCAATCTATCCCATGAAACCATTTGAGTCTCAATCTAACTCGTAAAACTTAATTAAGGCCACTTACAAGCAAACTACACAATGCATATACAAATAGTCTAGTTCTCATAGTATGATGATTTTCTTTAGGTAACTATACTTGTGCCTTTATGCCATGAATGCAAATGATATAGTAAATCATGTATATTACAACAACAATCTTGTGATACAATTGAAATAAATTTCTACTTACCTTGTATTGGAACAGAAAATTAAAAATGGAAGGCATCAGTGTCCTCCTAATCTGTATGTGCTAGTATGCCTAATATTAGTGATCATTGGTACATAAGTGTAACATTACATACTACATTAACATATAGCAACAAGAAAGAAGATATATTAACAAACAGAAGTTAGATCTAAAAACTAAAATATTTGTATGCTTATATAAACTAGTAAGTGAAACTTAGTTGTAATGAAAATTTTGATGGGATAATATACTTATATAAAATTATTATCAATACTAGAAAACTTGCAAATATGTGGCAAACAAAATATAATTGAAACATACTTGTAGAAATATAAAATAACTAAAGGCCATATTTATATGATGCACAAATCCACATGTAAGTTAATGACCAATTTCTATTTAACAATATTCTAACAAGATATATGTGTGTGTGTATATATATATATATTTAGAAATGTATTATCATACATAAGTAAAAGAAAAATAACATTTATTGCATGAAAAGAAACGAAATCATCAGAAGCAATCATTTGTTTACAGAGCACAATTTATATTCATGTAATAACTTGGAGTCAATTAGAATAGACATTAAATTTATCTTATATGCGTGTGTGTATTTACGGCTCATAAAAAAAGTATGGATCAAGAATTCTATTATGCTCTTATATATACACACACACCATGAAACCTCAAATGATGGCTGGTGCAAAGGAAATAAATAATAAACAAAAAAATAAAAGGAAATCAATATAAAAGCTTTTAATTACTTAATTGACACACAAATAACAATCAAACCCATGGTCAGACAAAAGTAATAATTTCTACCCCTTAGTATAGATTCCTTATTATTCTGCCATGTATGTGCTTGCGCAAAGAGATTAATACCTTAGGTGCTATGAATGAAGTGCAAGAAGAGATTGCAGCTTGTTTCGACCTTTGTTAATGATAGCTAATAAACTATTTGTTCTCTCTATTTCTAAGTGTTGAAGAGGAAAAAAAACTAAAGACAAGAGGTATATGAGAAAGTAAAATGCTTAAGTATGATTCAGCAAACATTTTTACATGTATCTTGATACTTCTTTATTTTGCCAATATCACTTATTTGGTGATAGACAAGTAATTAATATATATATATATGACATATATATATACACACACACTAACTTAAATAATAAATAAAAAAACAACTTAAATAATAAATAAAAAACAAAGTTAAATAATAAACAATAAATATAAGGATATTGAAATATATATGGCATTGCGTTAGGCAACTAGAGATATATTTATATAAGACAATATCAATTATTTTGAATAAAAACTAGCAAGCCACTTTAACAATATTAACCAAACAAGTTAGAAACAATAGACATATTTAATCATGTGTAACTTAGTAAGTGTGCAAGTAACACTATAATACATTTTCTAGCATAATTAGCTTCTTCCATGAGGAAATTAGGCCTTCACACTGCACGAAATAAGTCAATGTAAAATTTATAAAAAATTAAAAATCTAAATAATGATTATAATGCAATGTCAATATGTTATTATTGGCTAAATTTGTATGTGAGAATTTTGGGGCACCACAATCCTCTACAACTTATAAAAAATTTGTCCCAAAATTTACTCATCAAATAGCCTTGGATATTTATTTCTCATGTCATCTTCCCTTTCCCAAGTGGCTTCTTCAACCGCATGATTTCTCTAGAGAACTTTAGCTAATGGAATCTTCTTATGCCCTAATTCCTTCTATTTTCTATCTAAAATTTGAACTAGTTTCTCATTATATGATAAATATTGTTGGACTTCCAGTTGATCACAACTAAAAATTATGAAGAAATCGACATGTATTTTCTCAGTATAAAACATAGAATACATCATGCACTCGATACAAGGGTGGAGGAAGAGCCAATCTACAAGCCATATCTCCAATTCTTTCTAAAATCTCGAATGGCCTAACAAACCATGGACTCAACTTCCATTTCTTTCCAAATCTTATCACCCCCTTCATTAGCGCAACTTTTAGAAAGACAATGTCTCCTACAGAAAATTGTAGACCCTTCATCTTTTATCTGCATAACTTTTTTATGTACTTTGAGCCGTTTTCATTCTTTGACAAATTTTCTCTACAACTTTTCCTTTTTTTGTACCAAATCTAGACCTAAAAGCTTTCTTTCACTAACTTCTTCTTAGTGAATAAGTGATCTATATTTTCATCCAGATAGAGCTTCATAAAGAGCCATTCTAATTGTGGACTGGCAACTATTATTGTAAGCAAACTCCACTAGAGGTAAATACTTAGTCCATGATCTTGGGTAATCTAATGCATATGCTCTAAGCATATCATCCAATATTTGAATAGTTCTTTTAGATTGGCCATCATTTTGAGGGTGAAATGTAGTGCTAAAAGCAAGTTTAACACCCATTGCTTTATGAAGGCTCATTAAAAAAGCAAAAGTGAATCTAAGATCTCGGTCTGATATAATAGAAATTGGTATTCCGTGAAGTCTTACAATCTCCTTGACATATAATTCAACATGTTTATCCATTATATATGCAGATCAAACATGAATAAAATATGCAGATTTAGTGAGCCTGTCAATTATCACCCAAATAGAGTCCAATCCTTCTTGTGTTTGAGACGGACCACATGCAACTTGATTTCTTTCTTTGTCTTTGGTATCAGCTGGTCGATAATTGCTTTGGCTTTTGTAGGGCCAAAAAATAACAAATGAAGCTTTACAATCCATTGCAATATCTTCCAACTTCTACTTAGGAATCAAGAAAGGTATTAGCTTTCCAATAGGTCTTTGATGTTCAACTTTAACTTGTTGATAAGTAACATACTTTAAGATATATGAGGCTATTTCCATCTTCATTTGTGGCCATCAATAATGTTTCTTTAGATCTCTATACATCTCTAATTCTACCATGATGCAATGAATAAGGTGTGTTGTGAGTCTCCGATAAAACTTGCTTGCTGATATTTTCATCATTTGGTATGTAGAATTTACTTTAGTACTTAATCATTCCATCCTTAGAAATCAAGAAATTTGTCCTCTTTTTAGCCTCCATCTTATTTCATAGACGAATTAAATAAGGATCTAAAAGTTGACTTGATTTGATTTCCTCCAAGATTTTAGGTCGTAGGGTTAGAGCTAATAACCTTTCTATCATTCCTTTAGACACAATTTCTAACTCAAACCTTCTATATCCCACATCAAATGTTTCTAAATGGTTGTCATTGCAGAAATGCTAGCAAAAGATTTCCTACTTAAAACATCAGCAATTATGTTAGCTTTGTTCAAATGGTAATTGATTATGCAGTGATAGTCCTTTACTAGTTCCAACCATCTCCTCTACCTCATATTCAATTCTTTCTGCTTAAAGAAATACTTAAGACTCTTATAAGCAATATGTATCTCACATCTCTCCTTATAATGGTAATGTCTGCAAGTTATCAAAGTAAAACCACTGCTGCTAATTCCAAATCATGAATAGGATAGTTCTTCTCATAATCTTTTAGTTGATGAGAACTGTAAGCAATCACTCTTCCATTTTGCATAATAACACAACCTAACCATTTTTGAATGCATCACTATAAACCACAAAATTTTCATTTGATGATGGAATAGCAGGCATCGGAGTAGATATCAACCTTATTTCAGCTTCTGGAAACTCTTTTCACAAGCATCCATTCATTGAAACTTCACATTTTTCTTGGTCAATTGTGTTAGCGATGAAACTATCTTTGAAAATCCTTTAATAAATCTCCTGTAATAGCCAACTAATCCCAAGAAACTACATACCTCTGAGGTGTTAGTTGGCTATGACTATTTACTTATCGCTTATACTTTTCCTGGATCGACAAAGATTCCATCCTTGGATACAACATGCTAGAAAAACCCTACTTTCTCTAACCAAAACTCACATTTCTTGAACTTTGCATTCAACTTCTTTTCCTTCAATTTACTTAATACTAATATGAAGTGTTCCAAATGATTTTCTATAGAACGTGAGTAAATAAGGATATCATCTACAATACGATGATGAATTTATCTAAGTAATTATCGAAATCATGTTCATTAGATCCATAAATGCATCTAGAGCATTAGTCAACCCAAAAGGCATTACTTTCAATTAATAATTCCCATATCTTGTTCTGAATGTAGTCTTCAAGATATCCTCCTCTTTGATCTTTAACTACTGATAACCCTATCTAAGGTCAATCTTAGAAAACACTGTTGCACCTTGAAATTGATCAAACAAATCATCAATGCTTAGGAGTGGGTACTTTTTCTTGATGGTCACCTTATTAAGCTCTTTGTGATCAATACATAACGTCATTGTACTATCTTTATTCTTTACAAACAGTACTAGAGCTCCCTAAGGAGAGAAACTAAGACAAATGAAATCCTCATCAAGTAATTCCTACAATTGAACCTTTAATTCCTTTAACTCTATTAGAGCCATTCTATAAGGAGTTTTGGAAATAGAAGCTATTCCTAGAATTAAATCAATAACAAACTCAATTTCTCTATCAGGAGGCAATCCTAGTAAGTCTTCGAAAAATACTTCTAAAAGTTATTGCACCACCTGTATATCTTTAGGCTTAAGCATTTGTTAAACTTGTATATCTATAGTGACGCTCAATAACAAGAAGACAATGTTAAATTAGACCCATGGGCGTTTACTTATTTTGTGCAACAGATCCCATAATTTAACAACTCCAATGTAGGGCATACCTTTAATCCAAGCATTCTCCACCCTTGGATTGTCTCTCATCAGTGAGACCTTTTCGGAGTCTCTCAGTGTAAAATTCCCAAAAAGAAAATTATTGACATGCATATTTCTAAGCTGTCTAATTTTTTTCACGAGTTGACATTTTTTTTAATTTGATTTGATTTTGACCTAATCTTACAGTAAAATATTATCTTATCAATAATGTAGTTTTCATATGGTACTAGTGGATTCTCCTTTCACTTGTTGGAGAATTATGTCATTTCCTTTTAGAGCTTTATTAGACAAATCAATTGCCACCATGAAAATTAGACATATATATTATTTTGTGTTAAATACCAACAATTTTTTGTGGTTATATTTGCACTAATTTTATAAGCATGGTCTAATTTATATCATTAACTTGAAGCCAAGGGTGGTAGAGTGCTCTAATAATAGAGTTTTTATAGGTTATTAGATAAGTCAATTGTATATGACTACAAAATTTGTTACCCTTTATTTGTTTCATAAATTTGAATCACAGTTTAAATTGTTTTGCCACAAATTTTATGTTCAAATTTTCTACAAAAACCTATGAATTTAACTCTTTTTAAGCCCCTAAACTTCTCTTATGACTAACACTACAAGTGTCAGACCTGTGCAATTATCAGACTCAACACGACATATACATATACACATATGAATGTGATTTTAATAATTACTCTAATATTGACTGATCAATGAGTATCGTTATTTTAGCAATATGTTTTTTTTTTTTTTTTGTGGTTACCTATCAAATTATAGAAATAAGTGTATATCTTAATTACCAATCTTAATACGGCAAATTACATAACTTAATTCTCCAATTATTATAACTACATGATTCATATCACACAACTGAAATAACAATACCCATCGATGGGTGAATATTAGAGTAACCATTAAAATCCCACACATACACATCTTTAATATTTAATCTCTAACATATATAAAAATTAGCTAGATAGTGCACTTGGTGTGTGCCTTTTTTCTTGTTTTGCTTTTCTTGCTTTTGTGTATGTTGTGTTTTTCTTTTCTTCCCCAACTTTTTTTTTTTCTTTTATACATTCTTTATTTTTTCCCTCTTGCACAATCTTGTATTTTTATTTTAAAATATGTATCGTCGAAATGTTTTTATTTTAAAAGGAAACCTTTTTTGTTTTTCCATTCTTTCCTTTTTATCATTGTGTTTTTTTCCCCTTCTTGCTTTATCATTGTGTTTTTTCTTCCCTTCTTGCTTTTTTTTTTTTTTTCTTGTTTAACCTATATGAAGGTAAGAAAGTGTACTTGATATATGCTCTCTCCACGTGCTTGGCCTTTCATTCGCATTTCTTCCTTTTTTTTTCTTGTTCTTGGCTTGTTTTTGTTTTTATTTTTTTATTTCTTCTCTGTTACCCAAGTAGCTTTTTTCTCTTATTGTAATGTCCAGAAAATCCAAGTAACTAATAAACATAATTAATTAAAGATTTTTATTTCCATAACTACACCATTAAGCTCATAAGAAATATAAATTTAGAACTTATGAGTACAAGTTTTGGTAAGAGTTATAAGATAACAACAGTATAACAAGCTCAATCATACTATTCACAATGGACTAGTTTAGGAATAACCACGAACTTTCAACTAGAAAGCTTAGCGGTAAACCAAGGTAATAAATAATAAGTTGAACGGATAAGAAAGAGTGCAAAGTTTAAGAGAAATGTTGACTTAAGACAAGTCAGTATATCTTTATCAAACCCAAGCAAAATTTTGGTCTAATAATTCAAGTCGAGGGTTTTCTTAAAAGACCCGAACACTTATTTCATGTAAAGACTCATGAAATTCCACGACTTTATGATTAAATTTAGAAGTATAAAATACCAGTAAGTGATAAGAGAAAGTTATTAGAGATTCATTCAAGATCAAAAAACCCTCGAATTTATGTTAGAATTCTTGGAAATTCTCATGTGAAGATTTATGATTTTAGAATTTGTGGAATTATAAAATAAATTCCAAAATTCTATCTTGAATATTGAATATTAAAACTAGATTTCATGGCTCATTAGAGCAAAATAATTTGGTATATGATTTGCATCGTGATTTAAGGAGGGAAAAATTAAACCATAACTTGAAAATTCAAACTAGAATATTTTCAAGTATAGTATAGTGTTTATAGTGTTCAAACAGACACTTTGATGCATAAAAACTCCTTAATTACCTATTAGTTAAAAATCAGAGTTATGCGAGTAGCATTTTCATTAAAAAAATGCTATCCAAGTTTTAGAATAGACACTGTTAAAAACTACGTCAATAACAAGGTACAATAAAAAAAAAAAAAAAGAAAGGCCAAGTTTATGTTATGCAGTCTAGGAGTAATTTCAAGATTAATACGGTGTTTGGAAGAGTTGTTTAAACTAATAGTTTGAATTATGAGTAATATAAAGCTCTCAAGCTATAATAAAAGCTATCGTGTAAAGCTTTCATATGCTATTGTTCTCAAACCTAAACTAATGGTTTTAACTACTCTCTCTAACACCCTATAAAAACAACTGAACTTTGTTACATGATTAAAGAATTGTATCGGTATCGAATTTCATAGAGATTAGTTTTAGACTGTGTTGATTAAAACCCAACGAAACCAAAATTCTCCTAATAGCTAGCTAGTCTCCCCAACCAATCAAAAAAATATTTGTTTTGGAGAAACATGGAGACAAAGTCTACAAAAGTAAAAAAAGAGACCCATAAAAAGTAGATCTTTATCTCTAAAAAGACCTCACCTTGTATAATTCACATTAGGTGAAGTGACATATTGTAATCATAGAAAAATTTTCCTCCATCTTCCTTAAGCTTTGACATCATACTTAGTACTCTTTAAACAAGATTTTTACCTCTTAAAGCTCACTTAGAAGCTTAACAAATCATGATTAAACGTGAAGTACCATTAGCACAAAGTCTATTTAAGGAATTTTATTCTCCAAGAGGCCATTCTTGCTCTTTTCATTTCATTTCCTCAAGAAAGAAATTTTTTGCTTCCTATTTCTCTCTAAGAAACCATGGGTATTCCTCCTCCCATTTTCTCAAAATTTTCTATTTCTTCACTCAAATCTATCCACATCTAGAAGAGGAAAGAAAATAGAAAGCTAGGAGGATTTATCAAGAGTTTTTGACAATGATAAATTCCTAAACTTTTCCATTTTCTTGTTTTAAAGTTTAAGTTAGTTTTGTTTATTTCAGATCAAGGCACACAATAAGGGTTTGAAAGTATGTTTATGGTGGTTCTATGTCATTATAATATGTTGAGTAATGTATTATTATATTTAAGAGCATGTATGCACAAGTTTAGAAGCAGGTATGCTAGAAAATTAATTTACTGTAAACTTTACTTAGAGAACGTGCCCCAAAGAGGCCATATCATAAATTTTACTCAAGACAAGACTCATTGATCTCAACGATTTGAACAACTTTACGTGAAACATTTAAGATCGTAATTCCAACCCTAAGGCAATGTTTTGAAGCCTTTTCAAAAACTATTTCACTTAATGTCATAGGAAATGTTGCAACAATGGTTGCGACATTAGTAGTGTAGATTTCAAAACTACCCAGTTTTAAATTTTAGAAATTGAGATGCTTAGTTTATTGTTTCCTTAAGCCCTGTAGCAACTATTGAACAAATCCACAGTTGTTTCAACACTATTTCATTAAATCTTTCAAGCGATGTTATTAGTTTTGACATTTGTAGTGTGAATTTTGTTTCGGCCCGAATTTGATTTCCAAAAGTTAAGATGTTCAATTTATCATATGTCAAAGTTCTTTATGAAATTTCAATTTAGTTTGTAACAAATTTCGAAACTGTTTCCATTAAGTGTTTCATGAAATGTTGCAACATTAGTTGCAATATGTATAATGCATTTTATATTTTTGGGGTGAAATGGCCTTCAAAAAGTCCAAATCACAATTTTTCCAAAATACAAAAGTTTAGGTCTCAACAAGGCAAAAAATTTTCATGAAAATTTTTTAAAATTTACCTCTAAAATGGACTTTAAAAAATATTTATAAAAACGTTCTAAACCATAAAGTTTACAAAATCACTGTAAACTGAGATATTGAAGATAGAAAAAGGACTTTTGAAAAACACAGAAGTTTTAGGCCTCATTAGAATGAGGAACTTTTGCTCAAAAAATATTAAAACTATCTTTGACATACGGTTTACGATGGCTTTAAAACTAACAAATTGATACTAGTTTCAAAAGAAAACATCTGTTAAGTGGCATAATCACTCTTTATGACCAACAGAGGAATTGTAGCACTTGAAAAACTATACGAGTCTACAATTCACAATTTTATTAAATTTGAACTCCAATTTAAGATATGGTTTTTAGTCAAACCTTGCACATAAAGTTTTCAACATATTTCAAGAGCAGGAAATTGTAGACGCACAAGTTGTTAGTCGCTACGTTACGATAGCAATTACAGGTCTAACATCCATTCATGTTGTAATGACCAAGAAAATCCTAAATTTAAATAATGTAATTTACATATTTAAATCAAGGCTTTTTCTATAAATATCATGTATGAATTTTTGTGATTGAAAGATTTATGGAATAACATAAATATTGCAAAATCTATAGTAAATTTTAAAGTTAAATTTATTAGCTTTTGTGATTTGATAATTCAGTTGAGAAATTCTATAGCGACTTAAGGTTGAATAAATTTCAATTCATAGATAACTTGAGAAATTTAATTACAAGGAGTGCAATACAAAGTTAATAGTATACAAAAAAACACTTTAACGTTTGATAAATCTTGCAAATAAATTAAAAATTGGAGCTATGTAAGTAGCAATTCCAATAGGAAATGCTACACAAACTTGAAAATTGACATTTTTAGAAACTATGTTATTATTGATTCTAGATGCAAAAAAATGTTAGGCTTCAATTTTTATTAAGACTAGGACTATTTTTAAGACTAAAAATAGTCAAATTGGTACGTAATTAAAATATATATTGGTATCAGTTTACAATGTGATTAATGCCTACTATTTTGAATAGTGGGAAAGGACCCAACGGAAATAAAAAATTTCTTGTCAACTAAGTTAATCGTCCCCTACAATACAAAGATTCATCTGTTTAGTGGAAAACTTGCAACAAAGCCCAAACTACAAATAATGCCCTAGATTTAATGTTGCTCGTTGGTGGATGTACTTAGTATAATCATGAGACAAAAATCCCACCTACCAAGTTTTATAGATGGAGCCACCATTCAGGAATTTCAACCAAAAATTTTGTCCAAGTAAGTAAGGTTTAGAGCCTAATTAAACATAGGTTAGGTGAGGCAATAAAATTAGTCTTGGTCTATATATAGAAGTACCATCAAAGGACCTCATTTTGATCTTTAATCTCTCTCTTTTTCACTCACAACACTGACCACACTAAGAGGGAAATCCTCCAAAACTTTCCTTCTCATTTGCTCTTCCAAATCCATGTAAGTGTTCAAGGTTCACTAACTAAATCTCTCCTCCATATTCACCAAGTATCCATTAAGAAATTTTCTTTCTTTTTCCTTTCCCAAGACTTAGTTTTTTTTCCCCTAAAATAGGTCTCCAAAAATTTTCCCTCTCTTACCACCATAAACTCACTAGCCAAATAAAGAAAGAAACAACAAGAGAAAGAACAAGTTCATAACTGAGCATAATTAGCACACATGTTATTGAGACATGCTATTTTAAATGTTTTACGAGTTATAGTTCCTACTTGTTGAGCGAAAGCTTATTCCAAGAATGTTCATACTGACTGGAGATAAAGCAGCAGATGATTAGAGTGGAGTCATGGGAAATGGATAGTATGTGCTTCATTTTCCACACTTAGTTTTGTTAAATATGACTCTTTTGATAATATGTAAAACTATATGACTCTAGCAATATTTATGTTTTAGATAACTGTTAAACATTCATAACATGTTACTATTCTTGTTGTAACAAAAAGTAAAAATAGTTTTAAATTAAAATTAACTATCAAAGTTAACTTTTAAAGATAGTCTTATAATAAATATTCCATAAAATTATGTAATCTAAGTAAATGTATATTTAAGGAGTTAACTAATGGCCATGTAGGTAGGGTTGTTACAGTTGGTATCCAAGACGATATCCTGCCAACCTACTCCACATTGTCACATGCTTGCTCTACCACATTCCAAGTAAGTTAGAATTTATAAATGCTCTTAAGATATATTTTAATATAAATTTACTTTCTACCTATAATAGATTATGGACACGCCAAAGAACCCAGCCAGACTAACAATGATCAAAGAGTAGCTATAGCTTTCTGATGAGACTGTAAAAGTGTACATTTTACAAGGTTTAAAATTATTTAATTATACTTTCATTTCTCGTTAAACTCCTTAATTAATAACATTTTTATGTTAATTAGAATTTTAGTGTCTTAGTGTAACAAATATGTTTAAATATGAGTTTTTAATATGTTTTTATGTTTAATAATATTTTAGGTAATTTTTAATATTATTTTCATATGTATTTATTAGTTTAGTTTGAAATTAATTAAAACTATAAAAATAATCAGTGGTAATTTTATTTTGAGTCTCAATATACTTTAT
Source organism: Artocarpus hirsutus (assembly GCA_946598075.1). Lineage (NCBI taxonomy): Eukaryota > Viridiplantae > Streptophyta > Magnoliopsida > Rosales > Moraceae > Artocarpus > Artocarpus hirsutus. The sequence continues at coordinate 19,904 of CAMOHE010025149.1, forward strand.
AGTGTGTTTTAAGATTGTAAACATGTTTTATAATGTTTGTACTAATTTCTAGAAATATTCTCGAGTCTTAAAATTATATTTGTGTCAAACCAAATGAGCTCAAAATTTTAGAAGTTCGTAATTAATTGTGTTTTAATATGAAATAAATACTTTTTTGAAAATTATTGTAAATATTAAGTTTGTAAAATAATTAATTTTGTTTTAATTTTCTAACTCTAGATTTGAAATCTAGCAAAAAAAAATAGCAAAACAGCACCAAAACAGGCAAACTTAGGTAACAAATACAAAAGAAACACTAAAGAAAATTTGAATAATAATCTTGTATGTCACGTGGCACGATTTCGTCCATCAGATGCCCTACCAGACAAATCTCATTTTTTTGTGCTGACCATGTGTGTCGGGAGAAGGGCTGAGGAGAGCAACCACTAGACAACAGGCCCTACGTGTCAGAAGGAATCTCAAAATGGAAGCAAATAAGCTATAGCTTGTTCTATGTGTGCTCACCTTTGCTACTGTCATATTTGATTACTTAGACCGATTTGATGATCAAGAAGCTTTCATTTACTTTCTTGCATTTGACTTGATTTAGGCAGCTTGTTTGGGTTTGAGTAAGCATGATCCATGGCCAGAAGATGTGTTGCTCCTCTCCGAGTCACACCTAATTTCAACTCAAAATTTGCACTCTAAATAATGCTAATCTAGAGGAGAAAATTAAAGAAAATTTTCAACTTGCATATGCAAGTTGATTAATAAAAGACAAATAAAAATAACTAAATAATAATTTAATGAATAAAATAACATATAAACATTATTAAAAATACAAATAGTGAATTTTTATTCACAATAAAAGAAGGGCCCCTTTTTTTCTCTCTTTTTCTTTAAAGAATTGAGCCTCCTGCTCGAATTAGTTCTCCTTTAAGCAGGAGATGCTACTAGAGCACTCCTCCGATCTTACTAAAAATAATAAAATAATATCTAAACTAGTGTGGAAAGTCTGGTGAGGCAGAAAGATAATTTTGTATGCATAGTATTCTGATATGATTTTAACTCCATATCTGTATTGTAATGTTTATATGTTTATGTAGAGCCAGTAATTCCGAACATGGCACAATAACATGATACGAAAATGACACAATATAAATGGGCTTGAACCACACGATTATTAATTGGGCCATAAATGGGTTGGCACGAATAACACAAAAATAAACGTGTTGGATTCGTGCTAGCACGTTTAACACGCTTTAACACGTTTAATTAAATGTATAGTAAACGTGTCAACACGATATGGCACAACTCGCCCGTTTATAGCACATTTAACCTTAAAATAAAAAAAATTATGATTTTGCAATTTAAAGATTCGAACCTTGCACTAAAAGGTATATTATTGAACTTGCCTCCGCCACACTAAATGATCATATAATGTAAAATGAGAGCTTTTAGTTTATTTATTATGATTTTAATACTTTTGAAAGTTAAAACAAAAAATTTTTATGATTTGCAAGCATAAGGAGTCGAACCCGCGCCTCAGAGTAGGTGAAAATGCTTGCCTCCACCACGATGCTTGAGCTTTTAGTGTAAAATGATAGCTTTAATTCTATTTATTATGATTCCACTACAATTTTGTTCAAGAGTCCCACATCAAAAAGAAACCAAAGTTTTTGAAACAAGTTCTCTATATAAGGACTTGTTTCTCGTTTCTCTCTGGCTGTCTGCTATTGAAGCCGTTTATGGCTTTGAGTAATTTTCTTAAATCTGATTTGAGAGATTGGATTGAAGAGAAAATGCAGTTTAAAATATTTAATGATAAAAAAGATAGGAATATTTTTTTAATTTAATGATAGAAAACGTAGGAATTTTAATTTTAAAAAAGGAATATTTTGATGTTTTGAATTTTGATTTGAAAATGATTGTTTATGTTAGAAATTTAATAAAATATGATGTTAAAAATTTTTTATTTTTTTTATTTTTTGGGTTCTAAATATGTTATAATCATGTTAAACTAAATCATTTAATAATCGTGTTAATCATTTTGCGTTGTGTTATGCATGTTATGAGCGTGTCATGTTCGTGTTTATGTTTTAGGTACGTTTATTAATCATGTCGTATTCATGTTTAGCGTAATCATGTCGTGTTGTAATCGTGCTGACACGAACACGACACGTAACACGATTTGCCAGCCCTATGTTTGTGTAATAAATTACATTTTTTGTGTTTTTAATAATTATTATTAATATTGTTATGCTACCCATTTTTTCATAAATTCAGTCATGCTTTCTTTATGTAATTTAATTGTGTTGCATAATTAATATTAATAACAATGAAATAATGTTTAATTTTATGGAGTGTCTTTTACAGTAGTGTGACTTGCTATGTTATCAATTTTAAATATTTCATAAGACGAGGTTCTACAAAAATTAATACAAAAATTTATTCCATTTAAATATAATAATTTCAGTTTGTTATTATCTTTTCCATCTTAAAATTATATTAATTACAATTGTAATGACAGTAGTTATAATTTTCATAATTAATGCACCTAATCACTAATGAGAAGTGGTTATTTTCACTACCTTTTATTGAAAAACCCTTATTGCATTATAGCTTGCTATATTATCGCTTTTGGTTGACTTAAAAAAATAGTGATTGTACTTATTATTAACTGGAAAGGATAAAATTAATAAAATGCTTTAGACAATTTAGAGATAATTTACGTACCGGTTACAAAACATATGAGCAATTCTCAAAACCTTACCTTGTTAGTTTTATGTTTTAAATTTTAGATCAAAAATCACAAAAAAAAATTTTTATTTTAAACTTTGTTTTGAAAAACCGCTTGCCCTTTTGGAAGTTTATTTTTATCAATCTCCTAAGTTGTAAACTGTTCACCTCCATTTAGAAGTGACAACCACTTTCTATATTATAAATACCAGCATTTAAAGAAACATTTTGGGCAACAAATCAAAAATTTCATGCCATTGCTAGGGAGGTGTTGTTACTTTGGTAAATTGCTAAATTAAACAGGAAACCATGTAAGTACTCTATCCTTGTCTTGTAAATATTGTAAATATTTATTAAAAAAATAAAGAAGTTACTATTTATGTAGGTTATTATTCATAGCTACTATGTACGCTGCTATTCATTAAAAAAATAAAAAAATAAAAAAAAATCTAAAAATTATAAAAATATTAATAAAAAAGAGACGGATACTTTTCACTCATTCCGAATAAAGAAGCTTAGCATCTTATCTTTTTTTTTTTTTTTTTTTGTCAAATTTACAATTGCAAAATTTTTCGGATTCTATCAAAAAGACTCCCATTGTTGGAACTCGATCCCATGACTATAAGGCTAAAACTCTTGCCTAAGAAAGTTGGGAATCTTGAGTGTGTCCAGTGTAACCCCAAATGATCTAGAAATCTAATTAATTGAGCATTATTTACTTAAAAATTTTTCTTTAAAGAATTTCAAAAATAAAATAAATAAAATAGTTCAAAAATTAAAAAAAATAGTTTGGGAAATTCATCAGCATTTTGTTGTAAGTTTTTCACAAAAACACTTAACACTATTTTATAGTACTTATTAAAGATATAAAGACTTGTTAGATAAATAGTCTCACCATGGTCTTTCTAAAGAATATCTGTTAGAAATTTTCATAGATAAGTTAAATCTTGAAACAAGAAATTATATTAAAAGAAGATATGGTACCACCACTTTTTACCAATAAATTGTCGACAAAGCTTATTTCATGATAGAAGACACAGTTAAATTTGATTATTGGGTGAACAATAGAATGAATAATATAAGAAGAGATAATAATTCGAACCTTGGCCTAACACCCAAACTTCAGACTCGTCCTTTCAACCTAAAAATTCATTAGGAAATTTAAAGAAGAAAAGTCTGGAGGAAACCCTAGAAGAATTTAAAAAAACCACAGAAAGAATCTCAAAAAATTTATTGACAAAATTGAGAAAACTACAAAAAGATCAAAAAGAAAAAAAAACTGCTCTGTGTCAATTAGTGTCAAAGGTAGAACAAAATGAAACCATTCTTGCCAAAGATATCTTAGCACAAAATTGTCACTTTGAAGAAACTGTTGAACCAATTAAGGAGACTGTTAAGTTGTTTGAAGAAGATTCTATAGATGAGGGAGAAAAAATATAGCCAACCATAAAAGAAGAATATGTGGAGCCTATCTATTTTGTAAAACAAATATTAGGAGTGGAATATGGGGAAGAGAATGAAGACTTAACTATAGAAAAGGAACAATCATCACCTCTAGTCTTAGGTTTTCTATCTTAGTTGCCAAAAGAGTTCACCAAAGACTATTCTTACCAAGATCTTTTGTGGCCACCACCTCTAGTATCATTTTTTTGGACTTACCAAGAATGTAAAATGAGTCAAAGTTTCACAAGCTTAAATTGTTTCACATTAAGTTAATCACAAAGGCGTGTTCACATAAGACCCATATGTTGTGTCCTTCGACACTTACTATGGGAGAAAGCTGCTTTTTGACTATCCACCAAAAGCAGAGTTCGTAGAGAGAATTGCTGGATTCAGAACACCAAACAATAGGAAAACACTTTCAAAGTAATATATTTTCCTTCCCTTATTTGTAATATGTGTTGTACTATATTTATATGTTTGTTGTTGTGTACTATTTTGATTTTGTTTTAAGAAATGTATTGGATTTTGCATTTTAAATTTCCTTAAAAAATCATTGAAATTAAATCACTTAATAATTCATTTTAAATGGTTGAGATTAAGGAGGATATAATCAATTGTCGACCACATTGGCTTTCTTGGGATGGTCTGTAGCGCAAAATTGTAATCTTTCACGTACTCCATCTACCTTCATTGCCTCAAGTTTAGATCCCTTTGAGAGAATAGGTACTTCAAACTCTTGTGGTCAGAAATACCTGAAATGTTGCCCCATACAAATAGCATCTCTAGATCTTCAGTGCATGAATTATTGCTACGAGTTCCAAGTCATGTGTAGGGTAGTTTCGCTCGTGATGTCATAGCTGTCTCGATCCATACGCCACCGTGCGTCCATGTTGCATCAACACACACCTAAGTCCACATCCTAAAGCATCTATGTAAACTTCATATGGCTCTCACTGTTGGGGATAATCAATACTGGGGCTGAGGTCAACCGATTCTTTAACTCTTGAAAGGCGAGCTCACATTCCTCATCCCACTCAAACCTGACATTCTCCATAATCAGTCTTGTCAGTAGCGTTGCAATTTTCAAGAAGTCCTTCACAAATTTCCTATAGTATCCTACGAGTCCTAAGAAGCTACGAATTTTTGCTAAATTCCTCGATCGTTCCCACTCCGTTATGGCTTCTACCTTAGACAGGTCCATGGATATACCTTGCTTGGAGATGACATGTCCTAGAAACTTAACTTCTGTTAGCCAAAACTCGCACTTTTCCTTCTTAGCATACAGCTGGTGCTCCCGTAGAGTCTGAAGTATGATTCCAAGGTATTGCTCATGTGCCTCCCAAGTCTTAGAGTAGACCAAGATATCGTCGATGAAGTTCATGAACTAATCCAAATAAGGCTTGAATATCCTGTTCATTAGGTCCATGAAAGCTGCCAGAGCATTTGTTAATCCAAACGGCGTCACTAGAAACTCAAAATATCCATACCGAGCCTTGAAAGTTGTTTTGGGGATGTCTTCTTCTTTAATTCTGAGCTGGTGGTATCCTAATCACAAATTTATTTTTGAGAAATACCACGAGCCTCCTAACTGACCAAACAGCTCATCAATCTTAGGCAGAGGATACTTGTTCTTCATAATGACTCGATTCAATTATTGATAGTCTATACACAACCTGAGGGTTCCATCATGCTTTTTAGCAAACAAAACTGGTGGTCCCCACAGTGATGTGCTATTCTATATATATCCCTTATCAACAAGCTCCTAAAGCTACTTCCTCAATTCTTTCATCTCTGTCAGTGCCTTCCGATAAGGTGCTACAGAAATCGATGCTGTTCTCGAAAGTAACTTGATGCTAAACTCGATCTTCGGATGCAGTGGTAATCCTGGCAACTCATCAGAGAAGACATCTTCAAACTCATTAACCACTAGAATTGCTGCACTCCTACTTGATGCACTGGGCTCTCCTTCAAGGTTTACGAGAAAAGCATAGTAGGCTAGGTTCTTCCATCCTGTGAGACATGTTTTCATGAGACGCTCACTCACTATTCGATCATTACCACCCTGGTAAATGATCGACATCCCCCTATCAGACACTAGGGTCACTTTCCTAAGTTGGCAGTCTACAACTGCATTATATCTAGGCAACCACTCCATCCCTAGTATTACATCATATGAACTCATGGGGATTACAATCAAATCACTTTTTAGAATCTCCTCCCCAATCTTTATTTTACAAGCTTTACATACACAATTCACACACACTCGTCCCAAAGGTGAGGCTATAACTAAGGGTTCATCAAACTCTTCTATCTCTAATCCCAAGGCATGTACAAAAGAACTTGAAATGAGAGAATTATTGGCACCAGTGTCGAATAAAACATGAGCTAGGGACTGAGAAACTAGAATTGTACCATCGACAATTGCGTTGCTGGTCTAGGCATCCGAACTCCCTGATGTCATCGTGTGAACCTGAACTGGAGTTTTTCCTTTTCCTATACTAACATTGTAAGGTCCTGGGTTAGCCGGCCAATATTGCTGCGGTGGAGGTGACTGTAGGCTAGCTGTACTCGGCACTCGATACTGAGGGGTATTGCGTTGGAAGTTCTACGGTTGATGTCATAGTGCTGAATACGACAATTGCTGAGGAGAGAACTGATGGAACTAAAACTGACGGAATTGCTAAGGCTAAGGTTGAGTCTAAAGCTGAAGCTGATGACTAGCTCCTTCTTCGGCCTGAAGTCCTAGGTGAGCACTCCTGATTGGGTAATTCCTCTTGATATATCCTGATTACTGGCAATAGTGACAGTGAAAGCTATAGGGGTTGTTGTTGCGCCTACTGTTAGATGAACTATTGCTACCGCTGTTCACGCTACACTGTTTATTTTTTCCTAGAGTTGGTCGGCTATTGGTGCTTTTCCTGCCACTCCGTTGTGGTCCTCCTAACGTCCTTGCTCGATCCTCACAGTATTGCAAATAGTCGCTTTCCACAGATATTGCTGCGGAAACATATTTTGAAGAATTTGAGGATAAAAGTGATTTTAATTTTTGGAACAAAAATATAAAGTCTTCAGAATTTGACTTTAAAGGACCTAGTCTGTAATATATTGTTGTGTGATTATTTTAGTTTGTTTAGTTTGGCTTGTCAAGTTTGTCATAGATCATCTTTTCAATTATGCTGATTCTGGTAATATTTTTTTGCTGCTTTCAATTTTTTTTATGCATTGGGGATAATGTACAATTTAGGTTGGGAGAGAGGGTTGTGCATCAATGCTTTGTGAAATTATGCTAAAAAGTTTCAATTTTTGCACAACTTTTTCAATTTTAGCGCTAATTTTGTGTGTTTTGTAAAAATTTTTCGTTTTTGTTGTCATTTTGTCGGTTTGGTGAGTCTAAAATAATAATAATAATAACAACAACAATATTTTGTAAAAATTATGTTATGTAAATATTAGTTTCTAAGTAATTAATGTGTTATTATTTGGTTTTGATTTTTGAATTTCATATTACTATAATATCATTTTCTTTTTTCTGAATTGTCTAACTTTATGAACTCTCAAAACGTAGTTTTTATTTAAATTTTTATATCTTTATTTTTCAAAATGTTTATAAGCCATTCTTTTTACATATAGACTATAATGCTTAATCGTAGTGGTAAGTCAAGGCTATGAATATTTGAGCTATGTTTTTTTGTGAAGATGAACAATTAAGGGCAATAACATTTCCAAATTAATCAATCAAATAAATAAATAAATAAATAACAATAAAAAGTTTAAAGTATGTAAAGTAATGAATAAAGTTAGAAAAGTTTTGTTTCATAGTCTCTTAACTCGAGTAAGTAAGTTTTATGGAGTGCTTCAACATCTAATCTCTTAGGCCAATAGATCTTGGAGTTATTAACCCAAAGTTCGCTAAGTGGGTTATGAAAAAAGCTTAAGGGAGCCAGACATTACACTATCCAAAGCTATTGCAAACTTCATTTCTGTTTATACTTAGGCTGTATATTTCTGCTCTTTATTTGTTGTAATCAATAAATTTGAAGTATTAATGCTTCTAGGAGTGATTTGAAGCAAAATATCAAAACAATTTTATTCTTAGTTTTTGATGAAACTTCATAATTATTTATTATTACTTTATGTACTAAGTTTAGCTTACATACATTCTATTAACTAGCATATAAACTGCTTAAATAAAAGTTCCATTTTGTAAGTCTATCTAGTTATGTGAGTCAAATTAGAGTTAACTACTATGCATTATATGAATATCCAGTTAAACATTTCCAAATTCTATTGCTTTAATTGCCAAGGATTAGCAATAAGCTAGCTAGGAGATGTGGCGAGGCTCTAAAAGTGTACATTTTACAAGGCTCAAAATTATTTAATTATACTTTTTTTCCTCATTAAACTCCTTAATAGTTTAATGTCTTAGTATAAAAATATGTTTAAATATTAGTTTTTAATATATTTTTATGTTTAATAATAGTTTTGGTAATTTTTAGAATCATTTTCATGAGTAAAATATTAGTTTAGTTTGAAATTAATTAAAACCATAAAAATAATAAATGATAATTTTATTTTTGAGTCTTAATATGTTTCATTGTGCATTTTAAGTTTATAAAATATTTTTTATAATATTTTTAATAATTTGTAAAAATGTTCCCAAATCTTAAAAATCATATTTATGTCAAACCAAATAAGTTCAAAATTTTAGAAGTTTGTAACTATTTTTTTGTGTTTTAATATAGAATAAATATTTTTTTAAAAATTATTGTAAATATTAGGTTTGTAAAATAATTAATTTTATTTTAATTTTCTATCTATAGATTTGAAATCTAACGAAAAAAACACAACAACACGACACAAAAATAGGCAAAATTGGACAACAAATACAAAAGAAACACTAAAGAAAATTCGAGTAATAATCTCATCTGCCATGTGGCATGATTTTATACATTGGATGCACTGCCAAACAAATCTCACCTGTCCATGCTGACAACAAGCACTAGGGGGCTAAGGAGAGCAATTGCTAGACAACGGGCCCCACGTGTCTAAAGGAATCTTAGAATAATGTCGATCTGTTGCAACTTGTCCTATGTGCACTTGCCATCATTACTATCAGATTTGGTTACTTTGACCCATCCAAAATCAAGAACTTCCATTTACTTTCTATTAGATTGACTTGATCTGGGCCCCTTGTTTTAGTCTCGATAAGCATGATCTGTGGACAGAAGATGTGCTACTCTTCTCTGCATCACATCTAATTACGAATCGAAATTCACACTCTAAAGAATGTTGATTTGGAGGAGAAAAGGAAAAAAAAATATTTCACACATCTTTAAGTTGATTACTAAAAGATAAATAAAAGTAACTAAACAATAATTAAATAAATAAAATAATATAAAAATATTATTAAAAATACAAATAGTAAACTTTTATTCACTATAAAAGAGGGTGTGCACCCCTTAATTCAACACCCCCTTCCTTTCTCTCTTTTCTTTAAAGAGCCGAGCCTTCTGCTTGGCTCAGATCTTCTTTAAGGAGGAGATGCTACTAGAGCACTCCTCTGACCCCACTAAAAATAATGAAATAATGTCTAAACTAGTGTAGAGAGTCCAGTGAAGAAGAGAGACGATCTTGTATGTTTAGTATTCTAGTATAGTTTTTACCTCTATATCTGTGTTGTAATGTTTATATTTTTATGTAATAAATTATATTTTCCATTCTTTTAATAATTATTGTTAATGTTGTTATACTGTCCATTTTTACATAAATTCATTCCTGCTCTCTTTATGAAATTTAATTGTGTTGAATAATTAATACTAATAATAATGAAATAATGCTTAGTTTTATGCAATTTCTTTTACTGCAGTATGACTTGTTGTATTATCGATTTTTAGATATTTCTTAAGATGAGGTTTTGCTAAAATTAATGTAAAAATTTATTCCATTGAAATATAATAATTTTGGTTTGTTATTATCTTATCTATCTTAAAATTATGTTAATTATAATTATAGTGATAGCAGTTATAATTTTTATAATTAGTGCACCTAATAACTAGTGAAAAGTGGTTATTTTGCTACCTTTTATCACTTTATGTTGACCTATAGAAATAGTAATTGTACTTATTATTAACTAGAGAAGATATAATTAATAAAATGCTTTAGATAATTTAGAGTTAATTTACATACTGGGTACAAAACATATGATTGATTCTTGAAACCTTACCTTGTTAGTTTTATGTTTTAAATGTTAAATTAAAAATCACAAAAAGATTTCATTTATTTTAAACTTTGTTTTGAAAAACCACTTGCCTTTTTGGACGTTTATTTTTATCAATCTCCTAAGTTGTAAATTTTACACCTCCCTATGAATACGACAACCCCTTTCTATACTATAAACATCCAATTTTATAGAAAAATTTTGGGTGACACATCACTATCAAGACATGGTGCTTGGTAATTTTTTGGGACTCCGTCAACTGTACTTGCTAATGGGATCGATTGGTGCTCTAGAGCATGTTTTCGATCTCTTGTATATTGTAGACAGACTATGGTTGCCTTTAGCTGTTACTAGGCTTTGAGGCCATGCCTTGGCCTGGTGGCTTGGCTTAGGAACTAAACATCAATGGTAGGACTGGAGGACTTTTTTGAGACCAGCTGAGAGCCAAGTTTGGGCCAATTCAGTACAGAGTTGCTCAATTCCCTAAGGAGCCTAGGGATCCTCCTATCTAGAAAGATATGCAGTTGAGGTGTTATGACGCCCTAGCAGCCATCTGGGACGCATACGCAGGAAAGTCTATGCACATTATTGCCAGCGAATTAGAGCTACCATGTTGCATGATATTCCACCTACTGTTCTAGCATTAAAAGTTAGTGCTCTCATCTAGAGAGGCGTACCTCGAGAGGTGCGAGAGATAGTGCCCTACCCCGGATAATATCATAGTACTCAACATTTCCAACCTGAGATTGTATATGGGGAGTAGGAGTAAAACAAAGTCCAACAGTAAGGGACATTTCTTGGATGACGATGATGATGATGATGTCCCAAATTATATGTTAGGAGCACATAATGATGACAATGATGATGATGATGTTCCTTATTATATACCTTGAGCACACTTCGATGACGATGATGACCAGCCCTTACCAGAGCATATTATTAGAGCTAGTGATGATGAGTTCTCCAAGGAAAAGGATCCCTTTGAGGACGAAATGTTTTAGGATACAATGGGTTTTGGGATGCTGATTCAGATGGTAATTCAGGATTATCATCATATGGACAGAGTTTTCCCTTCCACGGCCCATTTTTTTATAGCGCCCTTTTTTTGTTGTACAGTAAGAAATGGTAGACACTCTTGCTAGACCTTACATGCCCTTTTATGTACTGTGAAAAGTGGTTGGACACTCTCACTAGACCTTATTTTGTCTTTGGACGTACTATGGGAAGTGTTAGTCACTCTTAAAATCTATATTATGTTATTTTGTATGTATATTATAGGAAATGATAGACACTCCTAGCAAATGTAAATGTACAATCATTTTACGGATGTATGTATATATGTAAATGATGCTACATAAAGTGATTTACACTCTTAATAACTATATTAAAGTTTATGTTTTTACGAAATGAATATGATTCGATTGCCATTTTGTTGATATAGATACATGTGTGCCACATTTATTAATAATTTGTATAAGAAATAAATATAAATTTTTCCACGCATGGAATTTACATAACTTTTCTCATTTAACGATAGATTCATGGTTAGACCACATGCTCAAGCAACTACAAGCCCAACAACAAGAGATAAACACACTACGTGAGCAATTGGCATGGTAAAATCTAGCACCACTAGATGGAGGGTGCCAAATCAAGAAGATCCGCCTCCACCACTAGATCATTTAAAAGCCAAAGGACAAAATGATCAAGAGAATCCACCTTTAATAGTAGATCTTTTAGTAGCCAGAGGATGGAACAATTAAGAGCTACTGCCTGCCCCATTTGAGCCAGAAATAGGAGGAGGACAAGATATACTATCACTAGGGAATGTACAATAGGGTACCATCTTGGAGAAATTCTAACGTTTAAAGCCACCAAAGTTTGATGGTTCCACAGATCCCATAGAAGCTGACAACTGGTTGACTGATGTCTAAATGGTGTTGAACTTCACGAGATTGAATGATTAGGAGAAAGCCTTGTGTGCCTCCTATGTGCCAAAAAAATAGGCTTATCGTTGGTGGCAAACTATAGAACTGAGAAGAGATATTAAGGAGATTACATGGGAAGATTTCATCAAAGAGCTCCATGAAATGTACTTTAACATGGACACCATGGCAACCTAGAAAGATGAGTTAGTCACTTTCCGTCTAGCAAACATGCCTTGAAAAATGGCATACAAAAATTCATGCAGTTAGCTTGCCATTGCCCACACATGGTGAGCACAAAGCGGGAGGAAATTAAAAGGATGATAAAGATGCTTAGGTCTGATCTTACTATGGTGGGTAGCAGTGGAAGTAAGTCTCCCTAAGTCTATAAAAGATTGTATACGTTGTGCAATCTATGCTGATTTTTGAATAACTCACAATAGAAATGAAAGGGCTAAAATTCTTCTAAAGCAAGAAAGAAGAAAAGGCCAAAGTGAAATAGAACTCAGAATCCCAGTAGAAGAATTAGGGTAATAACTCAAGCCAAAGCAACAAACAGTAAAATCAGAATAATAACAACAAGAGGAAAACCTAACCAAGGTAATCATAAGGGTCAGCCCAGAAAAAGAACAATATTGGGAATGGAAATAATAACTACCCTACTTGTTCTAAGTGCAGGAAAAAGCATCTAGGAGAATGTAGACTAGGTCAAATCGTTGTTACATTTGTGGCAAGGAAGTTCACTATGCTAAATAGTGCAAATTTGAACCCTCAAAATCAGTCAAGTTCGAAACAGCAAAGAGCTCCAGGAAACTAGTTGCATGCAATCTAAGCTAGGATTGAAGGACACCCAATCTCTCAGGGAATGTTGGAAGCCCCAGAATCACATGCCCATATCTATGCTTATACTAGGAATAATGTAAAAGTTAGGACCTCCACAGTGGTGACAGGTTAACTTCCTATAGCCAAACAAGATGCTTATGCTTTATTCGATTCTAGAGCTACGCATTCATTTGCATCGTCTAAGTTTGCCAAGTATCTAGATACGATGGGAGATAGTATAAGTCAACCATTTAGGACTGCTTTGCCCTTTGGGGAAATTTTGTTGTCTAGTTTTTGGCTACAAAGCATACTAATAATTATTTATGGTAGAGAGTTATACATGAACCTGATTATCATTGACATGAAGATTACAATGTTATCCTAGGAAAGGATAATGCCATCATCAACTACCGATGTCAAAAAGTCACATCAAACCTTCTAAGGAAGAAGAATTTATCTACATGGAAACATCATAGCAGTAATCGGTGCCGATGATATTAGCTACGAAAGCAAGCAAGCTGTTGGCTAGTGAATGTATAGGATACCTAGCCAACTTGGTAGATAAGTATAAGGAAAGCAAGTTGAAACTCGAAGACATTCCTATCGTCAGAAACTTCATGGAGGTCTTTCCAGATAAGTTGCCAAGACTACCTTTAGAACGAAAAATCTCATTTGAAATCAAATTGATGCCAAGATTAGCACTAATCTCTAAGGTGCCCTACCAGATGACCACAGTAAAACTTAAGGAGCTTTAGGCGTAGCTACAAGAACTATTAGACAAGGGTTTCATCTGCCCGAGTTATTAATTATGGGGAGCACTAGTTTTATTTGTGAAGAAGAAAAAAGGTACACTAAGGATGTGTATCAACTATCAAGAGTTGGACATGATTATGATCAAGAACAAGTACCTGCTACCACGGATCAACAATCTGTTCAACCAATTAAGGGAAGTAGTCTATTTTTTGAAGATCGATTTGCAATCAGGATACCATCAGCTCAAGATTAAAGGGGAGGCTATACCAAAACTAGCCTTTAGGATGAACTATGGACACTATGAGTTTATCGTGATGTTGTTTGGAATGACCAACGCTCTAATAGCATTTATGGATTTGATGAATAGTGTGTTCAAGGGCTATTTGGACAAGTTTTTCATTGTCTTTATAAATGATATATTGGTCTATTCCAAAACAAACGAAGAGCATGAAGAGCACTTACAGATTGCTCTGTAGATTTTAAGGAGAATAAGTTGTATGCCAAATTCTTGAAGTGTAAATTTTGGATGGAAAAGGTACCATTTTTGGGACATGTGGCGTCCAAAGAATGAGTTACAGTAGACCCCCCCATGATTAAAGCAGTAAGTCAATGGCCAGCCCCAAAAAGCATGATGAAGATATGTAGTTTTCTCATACTAGCGGGATATTATAAACAGTTTGTCTAAGGATTTTCGAAGCTAGCAGCACCATTCATGGCTCTCACAAGGAAGAGAAAACAAGTATAAATGGACTGAGCAGTGCGAAAAGAGCTTCCAAGTGCTAAAAACAGATTTAGTAGTGCTTCAATACTACAATTCCATATGTAAAAGAAAGAAATTTCATGATTTATAATGACACTTTTAAAACGGGGTTAGGAGCTGTCCTTATGCAAGGAGGAAAAGTAGTCGCCTATGCTTCACAACAGCTTAAAGATCATGAGAAGAACTACCCGACACATGACTTCAAACTTGCAGTGGTTATTTCTACACTAAAAATATAGTGACACTACTTGTATGGAGCAAAATATGAAATTTATATTGATCATCAAAGCCTCAAGTACATCTTCACTCATAAGGAACTAAACATGAGATAGCGAAGATGGCTCGAATTAGTAAAGGACTACGACTGCAAGATCCTTTATCATCCTAGGAGAGCAAATAAGGTAGTCGATGAGCTAAGTAGAAAGTCTATAGCAACACTTATGGCAATCAGTTTCATACCCCAAACTCTACAAAAAGACATTAACAACCTCATAATCGAGATGATTTTAGAGAAGTTATCAATGTTAACACTTCAACCAACCATCCTCAAGCACATGAAGGCAATCAAAAACTTGACCCTACTTTGGTTAAAAAATGAGAGGAGTTTCTCAAAAGGAAGGAAACATAATTTAGTCTTTCAAAAGACAACATACTCTACCACAAAAAAAATATATGCATCCTCAATGATGAAGAAATAAAGAAATAGATTCTTTTGGAAGCACATGAAACCATATACTTTGTTCATTCAGGAGCAGCAAAGATGTATACAACCTAAAAGAGAACTCTTGATGGTCTGGAACAAAGAAAGATGTTGTTGAGTTTGTTTCAAAGTGCCTTACTTGTTAGAAGGTCAAGGCAGAACATTAGCACCAACAGGTGAATTGCAAAAGATTGACATCCCAGAATGAAAATGGGATCAGATAGCAATGGATTTTATAGTTGGATTACCTAGGACATCTAATGGCAAGGATGCAATTTGGGTGATAGTTGATCGATTGACCAAGTTTGCTCATTTTTACCTTTCAAGCACAATTATTTCAAGGAGCGGTTAGCTGAGTTGTATGTGTCAAAGATAATGGCGTTGCATGAATTCCTAAGTCTATCATCTTCGATAAAGACAGTCGATTCACCTTGAGATTTTGGAAGATTGTACAAGAAGCTATATGCTCTAAGTTAAAGTTCAGTATAGCTTTCTACCCCTAGACTGACGGTCAATCAGAAAGGACCATTCAAGCCTTGGAAGATATGTTAAGGGTGTACATTGTCGATTTCAAGGGAAACTAGGATAGAAGGTTAACCTTAATAAAGTTCTCCTATAACAACAGCTACCATGAGTCGATAGGCGTGGCACCTTTTGAGGCCCTTTATGGAAGAAAATACAGATCCCTAGCCCACTAACACAAACATGGGAAAAAGCAACTGGAGACCACTAACTTCATCTGGAGAACCACAGAAGATGTAAGGCGAATTAGAGATAGATTGGACATAGCTCACAACCGTCAGAAAAGCTATATAGAGAAGCACCACAAACCTTTAGAATTTCAAGCGGGAGACTTGGTTTTCCTAAAGGTCACCCCAATGAAAGGGTTGATGAGATTCTGCAAGAGAGGGAAGCTTAGTCCATGATACATTGGACCTTTCAAGGTTTTAGAAAAGATCGGTAAAGTCACATATTCACTCGCCTTGCCGTCGGAACTAGCTTCTGTATACGTCTTCCACGTCTCGATGTTGAAGAAGTATGTGCTAGATCTATCACATTTACTGTGCCAAGAACCATTTGAGGTTTATGCAGACCTATCTTATGAAGAAAAATTAGTTCAGATTTTAGCTCACAAGGAGAAAACCTTAAGGAATAAGGCGATCCATCTAGTTAAGGTCTTGTGGTGGATTCACAACATTGAGAAATCTACTTAGAAACATGAAGAAGATATGAGAAAAAAACTACACTTAATTGTTCTAATTTTTAGGATGAAATTTCATAAGGGGGTAGATTCTAATGACCAAGAAAATTCTAAAATTAAAAAATGAAATTTTCATATTTAAATCAAGGATTTTCCTGTAAATATCATGTATGAATTTTTGTGATTGAAGAATTTATGGAATTAATATAAATCTTCCAAAATTCTATAGTAAATTTTAAAGTTAAATTTATTAACTTTCGTGATTTAATAATTCGGTTGAGAAATTCTACCATGATTTAAGGCAAAAGAAATTTCAATCCATAGATAAATTGATAAATTTAATTACAAGAATTTCTAAGTGCAGTATGAAGTTAGTAGTGTACAAAAAAAAAACACTCTACCACTTAAAAAGTTCTTAATTGCCAATTAATTAAAAATCAAAGCTACATGAGTAACAATTCTAGTAGGAAATGCTACGCGAAATCAAAAATTGACATTGTCAAAAACTATATCATTACTGAGTCTAGATGCAAAAAAAATACAAGCTTAGATTTTTATTAAGTCCTGTTCGTATGCAATTAAAATACATATCGGTATCAGTTTACACAGTGATTAGTACCTAATGTATTGAATAGTGGGAAAGGACCCGACAAAAATCAAAATTTCATGTCAGCTAAGTTAGCCATCCCGACAGTACAAAGATTCATCTGTTTGGTGGGAAACTTACAAGAAAGCCTAAAGTACAAATAGTACCTTTGATTTAAGGTTTCTTATTGGTGGGTGTACTTAGTATAATCATGAGACAAAAATCCCGCCCACCAAGTCTTGTAGATGGCGCCACCATTAAGCAATTTTAACTCAAAATTTTGTCTAAATAAGTAAGGTTTAGAGCCTAATTAAGTATAGCAATACTTACATTAATCTTGGTCTATATATAGATGTACCATCAAAAGACCTCATTTTGGTCTCTAATCTCTCTCTTTTTCACTCCTAAAACCGACCACACAAAGAGGGAAATCCTCCAAAATTTTCCATCCCATTTCTCTCCCAAAACCATGTAAGTGTTCAAGGTTCACTAAGAAAATCTCTACTCCATTTTGACTAGGTATCCATCAAGAAATTTTCTTTCTTTTTCCCCTCCCAAGACCCCCTTTTTTTCCTAAAACAAGTCTCCAAAATTTGTTGCTTTCTTACCACCATAAACTTACTAGTCAAACAAAGAAACAAAGAAGAAGAGGAAGAAGAACTAGCAAGGATCAGAAGAAGGAGAAAATTGGAATTTTCCCAGTGAACTTCAAGGGTAAAATTCTAATCCTTTTTCTTTTATTTACTTAGACAAACCAAGATTAGATTTTTATGGAAAAATTATTGTCTTTTAGTATTTGAAACAAGAAACAAGGAGGAGAAATAAGCTTTTCTAGAGGAAGTCATCAAGGAAGGGTCTTCAAGGGTAAAATCCTTAACTTTCCTCTTTAAATCCTTTATTCCATTCAAAGTTTAGATTTTTATTGAGTTAAGTTTATGATTTAGTAAGAAAATAGTTTATAATATTTTTATATATGTGGTTGGTATAGCTCTATGCGTGGAAAAATTTAATTTATAATATTGTTTAAGTTAAGTATTGTGCATGTTTTGATGTGTGGAAAAATTTTTATAAATTTTAATCACGAAAACGGAAGCCTTAGAGTCCATTTTCAAAACTTTTTCGAACATAAATCTTTTAGTTTTTGACGTCTTAAATAAAACTTTGTGACTAAGCAAAATCACAATTTTGACTCTATAATAGGTTTTGATGCAGTTCTTCAAAACTAACTATGGTTGTCCAAAAACAGTTTTGGTGCTCTCTAAAACTAGCAACTACAATTATTTGCCATTTCATGCTATTTTAGGTCTAAATGTTATGTTTCATTAAACATAAGAGTTTTAGTTTTTGATGGATAGACAACTGCTTTTAATAAACTTTTTTCAAAATCTGCCTATAAAATACAGTTATGGATAGTTTTCCAAAACTATCTAGAAATTATATTTATGGCTGAAAACAGTTTTCAAAGTTTCGGGTCGTTTCAAGACCGAATTGCAATTTTCACCAAACATAAAAGTTTTAGTTTTTAATGAAAGAAGAACTTTCATGAAGAAAGCTTTGTACAAATCTGCCCCTAAAATGGACCTTAATAGGGATTTATAAAAGCAATCAAAACATTTTAACCAGTAAAGTTTGCAAAATTTAACCGGAAAACAAATATGCCAAGGATAGTGATCAGGACTTTTTAAATGAGTGTGAAAGTTATAAAAACACGTATTTAAAACAAGAAACTTTCATGGAAAAAAAAAACTTTAAAAGGAAAAACTATATTTAACATATAGTTTCACTATAATTTTCTAAAACTAATTGAAAATACCTTTTGATACTAGTTGTTATTTAAAAAAAAAAAGTCTATGTGGCTACAAAATCCTATTTTTTGACAAACTAAGAAATTACAAGGCTCTAGACAAGCTATACAAGCCTAAGATTTAGTGTTTGACCAATTTCGAGCATTATTTTATTAAGCGATTTTTACACAAATCTTTGAGTTATATAGATATAGTTTCCAAATAATAAACCTTAGCAGTTTCAAATGAATGCTAAAACGACTATCATAAAAACCCATTATACTAAAATCCTAGTATTATGATGCTAGGCACGGGTCCAATGCCCATGTTAGTCTAAAAAGCCACTCGAGTCATAGTTTTAACAATATGGTGTATAGAATGCCTTAGGATCATTTTTGCGCTTGATGGGCTTAAAACCAATTATGAGCTCACTAAATGAATTTAAGAATATGGTTATTTGGAACTTAGTTCAAAAACCAAAAGGTTATGTAATTTTAATTTAGTTATATGATGTCATATAGACTTAGCAATAATACGATAATTAATTAAATATTAAATGCAATTAATGATCGATCTTAACGTGGATTAAAGGCAATCACGGAAATGTAAACTTTTTGAGACTTAATTGACTAATTAATCCTTATAAAAGAAGTAATGATTTTTATGATCATTTGATAAAAGGATTATGAACTAAAGGAATGATCAAATTCTTATGGTCATGCTAAAATTAAAATAGCATAAAATAGGTTATTCTTACACACTTTTAATTTGTGTTTTATATAGAATCATTTCTATAGAGGATAAGGAATTTTAGGCAAACAAAGAAACCTACTATGAAAAAATACATAAGTAGGAATCTCGCCTATACTGCAGATAGTTTTAAACAAATGTTTTCCAAATTAGTAAGCATGTTTAATTATAAGTCAAAGTTTGCTATGCCATGTCATATATGCTCACTAAATTATTTAGTAAAACTTTTAAGGAATAAAATAAATAAAAATATCGTACCAACCTCTCGACTTAGGGGGATCTTAGGTTAAAAAATTAAAGAATAAATTAAATTAGATCATAGTATTGTTGGGACCTTGCAACCATAACTTCCTATCAATCACGCACAATCGGCACGACCACTTGGGCCTCAGATAAAATAATAAGACAAGAATATAACTAAGCATAATTGGCATATGCATATTATTAAGGCATACAATTTTAAATGTTTTGCAAGTTATAGTTCCTACTTATTGAGTAAAAGCTCATTCCAAAAATATTCATACTATATGTAAGCAACCTGTCGGTAATAAGTAATAAATTGAAGGCAAAGCGGCAAACGATTAGAGTGGAGTCGTGGGAAATAGATACTACACACTTTATTTTTTGCACTTAGTTTTGTTAAATATGACTCTTTTGATAATATGTAAAACTATATGACTCTAATAATATTTATGTTTTGGATTCCTATTAAACCCTTATAAGATGTTACTATTTCTATTGCAACAAAAAGTAAGGATAGTTTTAAATTAAAATTAATTAGCAAAGTCATCTTCTAAAATAGCATATAAAAAAATGTTCTATAATATTATGTAATCTAAGTAAATATATGTTTAAGTAGTTAAGTAACAACTACGTAGGTAAAGTCATTACACACATTTAAAAGTCAATTCTCATATCTAAATTTCCGATAGTTAGTGCTCAAATATCACAGAATGCTCTTAGTTCAAGAGGGCCATATTGGGCCTAATAAAATGAATAGTATCCAAGCATAGGCTTATGGGCCTAATAACACTATTCATATTCAAATAGACCTTTGTATAAAAAAGAGCCCGACATGGGTAATATAAGAAATTATGAAGCTAAGTAATAAGAAAAATATAGCTAATTAATTACAAATTAATAATTAACTATCCAACATTAAGCACGAACAATTAAAGGAAATTAAGGAAAATAATTTAGACAAGAATTATGAGTTATAAGGATTTAAATTGAATTAATCCTTTTAACAACCTAAGCAGCCAGTTAGTTAATAAAAGGAAATTCTTAAGAAAAGATTTAAATTCCTTTTTGTGATATGCTAGACTAATTAACATGAAACAAGTTAAGCTCACACTTTGACAGAGTGTTTTTTCACAGAATTTAAGAATAGTGGATAAGTACATGCCGAGTTAGCATATCCTATTTCTAGAAATCAAGTTGGTAGGAATCTCACCTACAACTTGAAAAATACGGTTTTCAAATTAAAGTGTTTTCACACATTTTATGAAAATCATAAGAATGCATGATCAGTGCTATGCCATGTTATGTCATGCTATGATAAGCTATTATGATTAGTTATGGCATGTTATGTCATGCTACAATAAGATATGTAATTTTTATGTTATGTTATATGTTATATGTGATGCATGCAATATTAAATTATATTGTGCCCTCACCTTATGTTAAGTACAGTTATGTTTACATTATGTGATGTTATGTAGTAACATGTCATATTGCAAATACACAATAAGACAAGTGAAACAAATAAGTTAAGTTAAGAGTTTGTACCAACCTTTCAACCTACATGGAGGATTTAAGACCTCTCGACTTATGTGGAGGCATTTAGTTCAGTTCAATTTATGATCTAGGGTCGTTGGGGACCTTCGTGAACCCTAACTTCCTAAAAGTCTTGCACAATCGGTGCATACACGCAGGCCCATTAGGTATGATAAAATAGATACATAATACATGTTCGTAATGGAGCATGTTCGTGCACGTTTTTACAAATGTTTTATGTTAAGTTTTACAAGTATGTATTCCTACTTGCTTAGCGAAAACTTCCTCAAATGTATTCATCCAGTAGGTAAGAAACTTATCAGCAACATATGATGGGTAGTGATCTCACGTCTGTTACGCACTTTAAAATAACCCTAAGTATAAGGTTGTCTTAAGTAATATTTACTCGGTGAATCCGAGGTCGAACCCACAAGGAAGGATTTATTCAGTTCCAGTACATATATTATATTAACTTTTTCTTTTTGTTCAAGCTAAAAAATTTTAGGATTAATATTTATTATTCACAGAATATATTTATAATATTTATATATTTTTACAACATTTTTCATACTTTGTTTTTGATAATTTGGAACTTTAATAACAAGAAATGTAGACAAAATTAAAATGAAACTTTAACACTAAGTGCAAATAATTTAAAATAACGACAGTAATTCAATAAAACAACAATAATAATAGGGCTGAAGTTTACAGGTTCCGTTCTAACAAGTATCTTAAATATATTTTAGTTTTTCTTTTTATTTATTAGTTGGTTTAAGAATACATTATGACATCCTATGTCGACAATAAATCAAGATTTACCAAGTTTTACTATGTCATACTATGTCTATAATGCAGCAAAAACACAACTTAATAAAAGGTAGCATTTCAGCATAACTTAACTAAAATAATAACCAAGATAATAAGTTAAGCATTTATCAAGCCATTCTCAGTCTACAAGTAATTAAGGTCCTCCTAAGCATTATCCGTGCTAGTCTATGTCGTCGATAAATCAAAACCATAATTTTGGTAGAGTTCTAGCTAAGAAAATATTAAAATCCTAAGTTTTCTTAAGAAAATATTTTGGCATTACAACTGCTTAGAAAACTAAGAAAAACCAAAAATATTTAAGGTAATTTTGCCAGAATTTCCCCCTCTCCCTTCAGCTAAAAAGGAAATTAAAAATACATAATTAATAAAGTACTACTGATATTATTGGGCATAATTTTTACAACATAAACTGGGAAATATTTTACAAGAAACTGGACTAAAAACTGAAATAAAAATTGAACTAAAAAGTACACTAAGAGCAGTATTGATCTCATGCTGTGAGAGGGACATGCAGAACCGAGGCGAAGAGCCTCGGTATTTATAGGGCCTAATTTTACTATTTATAACTGTAGCATTCATTGAAAATGCGGATCCAAAATTTGTCTCCTTTTTCACACGAGATTCCTTTCTTTAATATCTGAGAATTCGTTTGAAATCCCCTGCTTCTCGACGTCTGCACGTACTAAAACAGGCACGATTTGGACCATTAATTTCGTGATCTAAGGGCTGAAATTCGCGCTCAATAATAGGCCCAGTTGGGCCACATGGCCCTCAAAATTTGACGTTAGATTGGTCAAAGTCACTGATCTAATGTCTACAAAGACGACTACAAAGTCACTGATGCATACGCCAATCGTAATTCGACACGTGGACTGCACTAATGATGCACGCTGACGCAAGGGTTGATGAAATGACATGCGTCCCTTAGTCGGACGGCTGAGATCGTTTTTGGCGGCTCATCCAATGGCCAAAATCTCACCACGTGTCTTCTTAAATTCAAATTCAATTTTCTAATTGTTTTTTATGTATTTGATGTCTGATTTTGTTTGTTTTTGCAACGTTTTGCTTCGTTTTTCCTCTAGATTTTAAATCTAAAATTCACAAACACACTAAAATTAATTATTTTACAAACATAATATATGCAAAAATATTAAAAATATTTATTTTATATTAAAACACACAAAATTAATTAAAAATAGATAAAAACTTCTAAAATTTCTTGTCTTTTTCGATTTAGCACAGATATGATTTTTATGACTTGAAAATATTTTTATAAATTACTAAAAATATTATAGGACATATTTACAAACTTAAAATATACTATTAAACACATTAAGACTCCAAAAAAAATC
The DNA here is from genome assembly GCA_946598075.1 of Artocarpus hirsutus. NCBI lineage: Eukaryota > Viridiplantae > Streptophyta > Magnoliopsida > Rosales > Moraceae > Artocarpus > Artocarpus hirsutus. The sequence continues at coordinate 43,519 of CAMOHE010025149.1, forward strand.
ACAAAATACTATTTTTACGGTTTTGATTATTCACAAATTAAACATATATTTAACACACCGAAACGACTTTAAAAATTACTAAAAATATTATTTAACGTAAAAACGCGTTTTTAAACACATTTTCACATTAAGACACTAAAACACTGTTTATCACTAAATTGCTGTAATTGAGGAATTTTATAAGAAATATTAATACAAAATGCTTGATTTTAAAGTTAAGAAAAGTGTATTTTTTAAGTCTCATCAGGCAGTGGTGAGCAACAGTGTGGAAATGGGTGTGGATGTTGCTTATAAATGTATCTTCTGTTATAGGTTCAAAGTAAATTATGTATGTATGACTACATGTATATATGATTTGAAACCAACGATTATAACTATATAGCCTCAGTCAAGATTATTTAAGACTAATATATTGCAACAAATATACGTAAATTTTAAAATAAGATAATTCTAATGATATTTAGTTTCAAAAATGTTTTAAAAAGTTTTATTTTAATTTGAGAAGTGTTTTAAAAGAAAGTTATTTAAGTAATTGTTATAATGTTAAAAAAAAAATTGTTCTACAAATTTAGTACTTTACAAATAGATGTGTTTATGTACAAGTTTAAATAGTTAAGTAAAGGCTATATAGGTAAGGTTGTTAAACATATAAATTTTTGCTATTTTTTCTCTTGTAGTATATTATATCTTTTATTTTGAGATAAGTCACATTAAAATACTTATTTCTTTAATATTTTTTTGTATATTTTTTAAAATATTATTTTATCATGCGTGACTGCTATAACCACTTCTTTTTTTCTAATTGCAGTATTAGATTATTTTTTTCTAACACACAAACACATATAACAAAAATGCATGTTTTAACTAAAACGTACATTTTAATCCATTTGTTTTTTTATTTATTTTAAAATCTTATGTGTCTAAATCCGCCTTACTAAACCTTTTTTTTCTTTTCACTAATCCATTGTTAGCAACATAACTTTTTTCCTAACGTAGTCAATATTTGTTTCTTCCAAATATGGTCGTCATGAGTATTTCATCTAATTGTCCCTATGGAAACTTGTTGGAACATACAATCAATTTTGTACAGCAAGATTTTAAGAAATTTTATATGCTAAGATACTAACTCATGATGTTATGAACAATGACATAGTTAATTCGTACCATTCGTGGGTTAGAAACAGTACGTCTACTTGAACTTTGAATCTCCACCAATGATCTTCAATGTTGTTATACTTTAGCAGAATAGTGTGTACGTGGGTATAACTCAACAAAACATCTAATCTGGGTTTCTGCTTCCAACCATTTAAGAGCATAAGAGACTCTTTCACTGAAAAAGAATGACTAGGGTTCTTTCTTTAAGCTCCATTTGGTAGGAGGGATAGTGAGTATGATAGATAAAGAGAGTAAGAGGAACAAGGAATATGAAAGATTGAGAAGATTATGGTAACCTTTCATATTGTTTGGTATGAGAGAATTAGAGTTAAAAGGGTGGATGATAGTTATATGTCTAATTACTAAATTGTCCATTTTAGTATCTGATTATAATTTATTTTGAAGGACAATTAAGTCTTTTTAATTGAAATTGGATGGATTTATTGGATCATTCTAAAACGGTCGGTCTAGAGGAAGAGCCTCTCCCTCCATCTCTCCTCTCCTTGCTCTATTTCCTCTAACCAAATAATGGACTAAGGCTCTCCCCCTACTTCTCTCCCTCCATCCCTCTCCTTCCCTCTCTATCTCTCTCTCCTTGCAAACACATTGTAAGAGTTTGCACTTACATAGTTTAAGAATAAATGGACTCAAGGTCTAGTTATAGAAATGATAGGAGGAATTCTATTCAAACTAAGAAACTTGAAAAACTTATCTCTGAAGTTTACCTGTGTTACATGCCTTTCATAATCTCCCATATTATGTGTCTTCCATAGTTTATCCATAGTTGACTTAATGACAAGTTTCATTTTACCTTGTTGACGATTTTATCCCAAAGTCCATTATTTCTCTTATTTGGAAAATTTTCATTTATAATATATGGAAATCTAAACCACTCAACTGCCAAAATTATTCAGATGATCAAAGTCGTGTTCTTTTTTTTATTTCTTCAATAATGCTTTTGAGATGATAGCATTAATTATTGTCAATGAACTATTCTATATCTGTGAATTACGCTCTCATCAAATATAGGTTATTATCTCCTACATATCAACAAATAGAACCTTCAATTATCAGAATTCATGCCCTTGGTATACCAGAAGACATAAGCTATAGGCATAGAGTCATGAACTCACTTCAAGATTAAGATAACACATAAATGGTTATCAAACTAAATTGATTCATAACATTTCAGATCCAATCTTATATATGACCTCCACTCAGGTCTAGTGTATCAATGTGTCTACCATGGAGTGAATCTTGCTCCGATGGTAAAGATAAATTGTCACCCTAATCAGGCGTAAATCCTCATTACAACTTTACGAAGAATAAAGTGTTCGTCTTTATTCCACACACTAGGGACTACAGTTCTTGCTATTGTTCTTATGATCTTATTTTTCCATACGTAAACCCCCAAATACGTCTGATCTAAGACATAGTGTAAATACTTACGATGCTTTCATTTGCTAGTCATACAATCAACAAAAAGAAAGTAAATGGGATAATTTTTATTAAACATAAAATATAGCATTATTTTTATTGATGACAAATTTTCTATTAAATAGAAAGTTAATATTTAAAAGCTTCGGACACATTTTTAACAAACATTATTTAGTGCAATCATCTGAAAAAAAATTTTCATATGTACCCCAACTAAAACCTATTTCTCCTTTTAAATCAGTTCTACTTAAACATTTTTTTTACCAAACTAAATTCTTGCAAAAATCATAAAAGCAAGAAAAAAAAATTTAAAAGAAACATTACATTTTCACAATAAAAAAAATGTAATAAGTTGAATATGCACACACATAGCGGGTGCTTTAACGATTACATATATTAGCAAGAATGCATATTTTGACATTCTCTACAATGGTGACAAGTGTTTCTCTTTTACTTTTTCTCCGTTCGCTTTATTTATTTAGATATTTATTTGTTTTTTTTTTAAAAGCTCCATATGTTTTATTTACTTTTCTTTCTTTCATCCTCTTTTTATTTTTCTTTCTTTGTTCCTTTTTCCCTTTTTCCTTATAATAACATTATATCCTATCTTCTTATTTTTCTTTTCTTTTTTTTTTCTTTTATCCTTATAACCTTATGTGTATTTTTAAGTTTTATATTGTATTATTTCAAAACGTGTCTATGGATCTAATATAGATCATTGTATTCAAAAAAATATACAACAGGCGGAATATGCACACATTTAGCATGTGTTTTGGATGTGGCATGTATATTTATATATACATATATACACATATATGAACTTGGTTTCAATATTTTAATGATTAGATTTCTAAAGATATATTTAAAAACAATTGAAGATTTAGCATGATAAAAATTTAACATCATTAATTATCATTTTTTTTTTTTGTCAACTATTCATTTATTTACAACCATCACATTTATAACCAACACCTAATAATGAGCCTAGATCACTTGTCCAAATCGTCTGTCTTATTCTCTGTCCAAATAATCACCAATTGGCACATTGTACAATAGCTGAAAGAGACTAACTGAGCAAAAAAAAGGTATCCCACTTATGAATTCTCAATTGTTTTGGAGTTTTAAGCAGTGTTGATGAATAAACAATACTTTATTTTGAGTTTTTCTTTTGTTTTTTTAAAGAAAATTTGATTGTAAGAAATTAGTTTGTCTTCATGATTGATTGTAATAAATTTAGCTTTACTAAGCTATTTTATATTATGGATTGTTTATTTTAATTTTTAATGTTGAAAAGATTGGCCTTCAATATTCTTATTTTTAAAAGTCATCGCTTAATCCACGATCTGAATCCAATCCGCAGGTTTAGGATCAGATTAGGGATTGAGATTTTTCTAATCTAAAGGTTTTAAATGTATTGTGGATTGGGATTTTTTCAATGTGAAGATTTCGATTGGACTACAGATTGACCTTAAATCTGTAAAGTCCATACGTGAACACCCCTAAACATCATAGTGTAACCATGGCAGCGTTGGATGCTTTGTTGAGATAATTAAAAAAAAATTCAAACCATGGGAAAGAAAAGTTAGAGAGTAGAGGAGATTTAAAGAGAAAGAAAGAGGAGTTAATGAACGAAAAAAAGAAGAGAGAGACGACCCAGTTGTTGGAAAGCTTCTTAACTATGTTTCTAACTTGAATGCCAACCCCTAGGGATCAATCCCGGCAACACGTGCTTGGGCGCAAGATGGCGCTAGTTGATTCTCAAAAATAATGAGGGCATAAGCCTAGGGAGTGACAAAAAAAAAGAAACATTGTTTGTTTCCGTGTGATCGTCAAGTAATTAAAGGATAGGGAATGGTGAACCGCCAAAAGCAATAAGCTAGAAATGCAAGAATGGTCAAACTAGCCCATTCTCCTTAGGCCCATGCGGGCCGTGGCCTAGGCTGTGGGCTGGGCCAGCCCATATAAGAATTACCTCAGCCCAGCCCACACCACAAGTCAATTTTACGTGGGCCAAGCTCGGCCGTGGCATGGGCCTTAAATGGGTTGACCCATTCAAGCCCATCTACGAGTTAGGATGAATAGGCTCATCATGGGTTTAGATGGAATAACCCATCTAAGCATGCAATTTTTAATTTTTTTATTTTTATTTTTTATTTTTAAATTTTCAAACAAGTTAACAAATATAAAAGTTTGAATAGTCAATGAAAATATGAAAAGAGATGTTTTATATACGTTTGCCTTATTAAAAACTTTTCTAAAGAAAACCCAATGGAACAAGACCTTCGTAAAGAAAAAAGTAAAATCAGGATAATTATACATAAGATGTTTACAAAATTACTAAAAATAGAAAAAATATAAAAAAATATTGTTCATAATTACAACGTATTGCTTTTAGTGGGAGCATCAGAAATGTCCAAATTCTCAAAGTCATTGACCCAATCATCTTGAACTTATTGGCTTCTTTTGCAAGCACCCTTCCAATCTTTGATGCATATTACTGTGACACCTTAGGGAGGATGTCAATAAATTTTAGGTAAAGAAGATGAAAATTAAGTAAATAAGAGGAAAAGTGAATAAATATATGTGGAAAGTAAATAACTATCATCGGCGGTCACCATCATGTGAATGCCACCAAGGTGGGGCCAAGATCTTATTCTCATTCACCATCATGTGGATACTTACCACGAAGGTGGGTAGGAAAATAAAATAAAAATATCAAGAATAATAATAATAGAATATTGAAAATCATTGTCTCTAAAATAAATTAAGCACATACTATTGTCAGAGATGAAAACTACATCAACACTGGGACAAGTCGTACAGTATACGCATTATACCACAGTTCTAAAGAAAATACCATATCTACTCATAAAGCTAGGTTGCAATCTTGGGACCATCCTTCCTATTCAACCTACAAGGGCAAATTTTAAAAACAAGAAAACGTGAGCGGAAGACTCAATAAGATAATTATTTAAAAACAAGTTATTTTAAAATAACAGTTATAGATAAAAATATCATTCGTAAACAAATCTCAAGATTTTAACAAAAATCAATAAATACTTACTTAATGAAACTTGATAAAATATCACTGTATGGGTTTTGAAAATTGAAAAGAATATCAAAATATAATTCTTTAAAATCAAAGGCAGAAATCATTCTTAAAAGGAAATATTTAAGAAACAAACTTTGGTCAAAATAATTCAAAAGGGGCTACCAAAGAAATGGATAGGAATATCTACCTTAATTTGAAATTCCAATAATGTAAGCTCTAAATAAAATTCAACGTATGCTCCATATACGTTCAAAACCTTGAAAACTGCATTTAAAATCAGAAATCACTTTCAATAAATATCATTATGTTAATTTAATTATCAGTGTACCTTTTTAACTCAAAATAATCATAACCCAAAATCTTAATCCTTTTTGAAACATTTTAGAATCATTAAACATTGAAAACCGGAAATAAAAATACAAATTTTTCAAGTTCACAGTCGGCCTACCTAACATCCCAATCCAGCCTACCAAACCTGTACAGTTCGACATACTGAGCTTTAGAACCGGCCTACCGAACTGGCTTTAGTCTGGCCTGTCGATGACATGAATTCGGCATGCCAAACTTCAAGCTCGACCTACAAACTGGCAATTTCTGAAAATTTTCAGGTCTCAGGTTTCGGCTTTCCTAAGCTAAAATTCAAATTAAAACATATTTTTCAATTCCTAGAGTATAAAAATCATACAGAAAGTATAGAAAATTATAATAGAACAAATTTAAATCATTTTCTCTAAATTTAAACTTAATTTCACAATTGATTCAAAATCAAAGAAAAATACAAAAAATTGAATAAGTTGATTTTTGTTCAAATAAAGCTTAAACTTATGGTAAAACAAGTTCTACATACTTAAATTGAACATTATCTACGCTCAATGAAGTTCGGATTTGACAATAAAAAAAAATTGAAAGTTTAAAATTTAAAACTTTGAAATTTTAAAGAAAAAGAGAGTGCTAACCTTGGGGAATGTTTTGCACAACTTTTGGATGGATTGAACTTCAATCCTTGCTCAAAGCAGTGAAAAATTCAAAGAAGAGGAGAGGAAAATAGAGTGTGCAGGGAGAGAGAGAAAGAGACGATAAAGAGAGATGGAGGGTGAAAGGAAGAGAAAAGATAGGGAAAAGAAAAGAAAAGGCTTAAGGGCATTTTGGTAAATATAAAAAAATACAGTGTAAAAATGTCATTTGGTATTTTAAAAACTAAAAATCAAATTTTTAAATCTAATAAATGAAATGAAATCTTAAATAACCAAAATTAACATTAAATTCACACTTGGCACACTTAATAATTAAACTAAACATAATTAATCCCACTTTAAAAATCAGGAGTGTTACAATTACTACCTCTTGAATATCGTCACTCATATATGCATGCCATTCATCAAGTACTCTACCACTACAACTAAATACTTGTTCACTTACAACTGTGGACACTGGTATTATTAGTATATCACAAGCCATTCTAGAAAGCATGAAAAAGGTTCTCAATTGTGATCTCCAAAATGACAACAGATCAAACTTATTGAAATCATGACCATCACCTTGGTTATTGAAAATGAATGCTGCAAAATTTGTTTCCAGATAGTTTTTCAATTCACTACGTGTTGAAGTTATGGATGATGCACCAAAACCAAATCCAATGTAGGTAATCATACTTTCCCATGAAGAACCATGTAGTACAGATGTAGTACTTGCTAAAGGTGTAAGGGATATTGTTTGGCCTCCTCTATATTTTTCATTACATGCAGTACATATATTGTTAACTTTTGCTTGCATATTTTGAATGGTTATGATGTCAGAATGCACCCTCAGGTTTTCCCCTATATCCTTAAGCAAATATTTAGCACCAGCTAATTAAATTTTGGATCTAGTGCAACAGCTATGCAATACAAAGGTAGAACACGCTCCCAATATTTTTTGAATTTTGTTCCATGAACTCAACAGATTCTCTAAACATGTCAAAATCTCTATGCATATTGAAAGTTATAGCAATGTCGTACAATTTGTGTAGTGCATGAGGAGAGGTGGGATAGTACACACTTGAGAGTTGGAGAGTGACTTCATAAAAAAACCTTCAAGAAATTGTAGAACCATGAAGCAATTTGCCAATCAAATTCTTGAAGAGGCTCAGTTGGATTCTTCATGTTGTAATACGCAGTTATGACCACTTTGTATGGTAAGCATGCACTCAACATCAAATGTATTGAATTCCACCAGTGTACCATGTTAGTAGGAAGTTTTTTGGATTTCGTGCTTGCTCTCTTACAAAATTTAGCAAACACTTCAATTCAAGACCCAAAACTTGCTATGTAACCTAAGGCCATTTGAATATTTTCCAAATAACCTTGAAAAAATTTCATGCCAATCTTGCGCACACAAGTTTATTATATGACAAGCACATCTTTGGTGAAAAAGTGTTTTGCCATGTTATGGTCAAAAAGTTGTCTTGAAAAGATTAATAGTAGCAATATTACCAAATGCACTGTCAAATGTGATGCTTAAAACCTTTTCTTTAATGCCATAAAAATCAAAAACTTTCATGATGAAGTCATGAATGGCTTTGGCATCATGATGATAAGACATTGCTCGAAAAACAATTAACATTTTTGAAAAGATCAATTTTTATCCACATAATGTGTAGTTACACAGATGTAACTAGTTTTGGTACAACCTTTCCACAAATTAGATGTGCATGCAACAGATGCAGTGAATGAAATAAATTCAATTACTAAATTTTCCCTCATTGAATGAAAAACTTTTATGGCGTCAGCTCTTGTGGTAGTTCTTAAAATATGCCTATATTGTGGATTATAAGCATTTTGAATATTCTCTTCAAAGGTTGGATCATCAACAAGACTAATTAGTTGTTGAACACTAGCTAAATATCTAGCATGCCATTCTCTAGCTATTTGTTTGTCATATGACAAATTGGTAACACTATCATCAAAGCTAAATTGAAATATTTGTTGACGACAATCAACACCACCTAAACCATGCTTAGCTTTGCACTTTTTACAATGCCTCTCTAAGTGACCAATACCTAAAGAGGATTTACCTGTGTAGTATTGTTTGCACACTTTGCAAATTGCACGTTCTTCTATTACATCATTTTTGTTTGAATGCGTTACTAGATCAAAATAACTCCAAACTACTGAAGTCCGTCACACTTTCCTTTTGCGTTTACGAGCCACTTCAGAGGAGCCATGACTTGAGATAGTGAGTCAGCTCCAATTTCTTCAAGTGGATCATCAAATTGTTCTTCTTCATTGATCACAAATTTGAAACGTCGGTTCTCCTTCCATGTGATGATGTCATTGCTTCAATTAAAAATGACAATAAATTAACATAACACTATTAATATAAATTAAATAAAATAATTACACAATAAAATTAACTTATAACAATACAAAATTAATAAACAACAAATGAAAAATTATACTTTCAAGCTTTTTTTCCTTTCTGAAGAACTCTAAGTAAGCTTAAAAAAAAGTAGACAATACGTAAGATTTGAGAAGTTTGTTAAATGAGTATCCCTGTGAAGTTTTTACGTCTATGTATGGGTAAAAAAGTTTATTTTTTTATTTATTTTTATTTTTTTAAATCTTTTTTTTATTTTTTCTTTTAAATATGATTTGATTAGACAATTCACTGAAAATTTAAAATCACAACTTTGCACATTGTAGGCCTTCCTTCTGAGCCTCTATATTAGGCCTGCCCCTATTAGGCCTGCCCCCTTTATAATTGTATGGGGGAAATCTAATGCCATGTTCACTCATAGTGAACATAACATGTATATACATATTATATAATATTTAATTCTTATGTGTATTAAATAATAATATTATATATGTACATTAAATGTATAGTATCGTGATGTGATAATATATAACCTACAAACTCAGCATCTGTCTCAGCTTTGCTTCTTAGAAGCCAAGCCTACAAGCCAAAAAAAAAAAAAAAGAGCTTGTTAGGCCTTTTGTGATGTGAGGTGTGAGGCCTTGTCTCAACTTTGCTTCTTAGAGGATGCAAAGCATGCCTCCCAAAAAAAAAAAAAAAAAAAGAAGAAGAAGCAAGCTTTGCCATGATATGATGTGTGAGGCCTTATACTGGAGAAAGCTATACTCAATCATGTTTACCATGAATGAACATGAAAATATATATATATATATATATATATATATTTATATATGAAATTGGGCCATGATTGTCTTCGATGGACTAGCCCACTAGCCCATTATAGGCCTACATGGGCCTTACACAAGCCGGGATGGGCCAGCCCATTATGGGCCTAGATGTGCAAGGCTGACCTATGGGCTAATATATGTTGGCCCGGTCAAGCCCACCAATATTTAGGGGCTTGGTCATACCTTGAACAGTGACAAGCCATGTCGGTCCGATTTGTAACTGTATCAGGATAGACTTGAGCCAGGCCACAGGCCCCGACACACTGTTACATCTCTACAATGAGCTTACGAGGTACTAATCAAATAGTAATAAAGGATGACCTCAAATATATAAGCTGCAAAAAAGGACACGGATGGGCCTTTGTTTGGTAGAGGTTTGATAGTTAGGTTATTTGACAGAGAGACGAATGGAGAGTCTTATAGGAGTGAGAAAATATGTGTGGAATGTTATATACCAACGGAAGAGAGTTTTCCCAGACAAAGAATATGACAGAAAATTTAAAGGGAGGATCCGGGTTCAATAACAGTATTTATTGCAAACGTAACTTTTGAAACCACACCCCTATATATATTGCAACAAGCTTATGCAGCGACAACGCCTGCCGGGCTAGCACCTGAGGCTGCACTGATGAAAAGCATCACCCTCTCGGGCAAAATAGAAGGCTAACCACAGAGTTAAATAAGTAGACGTCCAAGGTAAATTTAGTTTCACAACTATCGCCATTGTCAGGATCCTCGCTAAAGAGGAGACCGTGATATAAAAGCTAGAACTAGTGAACAAAAAAGACCTCCAATATTCATAAGAAAACTTGATTTAGTTGCTAGTCAATAAGCTAAACATCGTTCATTCCATTTCCTTTCTTTTTTTTTTTTTTTTTTTCAAGAGCTTTAACATCATCTTGGTCACAAATTCAGATGATTGAATCTGCCTTCATTTCAATTACTCATAACAAGCAATCATCCTTGGTGATTTGAAGTCGAGCTATAACAGGTTCAAGAACCATCCTCTCGTTCTGTAGAGCAATCATGAACTAATCTCCACTAGCACAACCCCTACATCCACAATGCACGCACTCAACAGTTTTAACTTCTCTCTGAAGCTCTGGAACGCGACACACACAAACTGAGTGAAAATTGTGATCTCGGGGTTGCATGCAACGTAGACAGCATAGACGTTCATACCCTGACTGCAGTTTTAAGCAAGAAGCAACGTAAGAAGATGTTTCTGGATGCAATAGAATTCCTAATGAAGAATTAGTAAGAAAGAATATATAAGCTGCTTTGAAAGAAAGATATAGAGTTACTTGAGCTTGGAATTCGTTTTGTGTTTGACCATGTGAAGCTACTCCTAAGTTATTATGGAAATAAAATTGAGCTCTAAACTAGAAGTTCATAGGGATCCATAGGCTTTAAGATCAAGTAAATTTGTTTTTGATTATAGGTTTTCGAGCATGTGAACTCTTAAGATAATTTGGACAATAAATTCATGGTAAAAAACTAGAAAGCTGACAACAAAGGGGGATAAAATAATGGGTTATTTTCATTTTTTAGCCCTCAAGAAATTAGTGTCGTCTCACTTTGGCCCCTGACACTTAAAATGGCATAATTTCAGCCCCCAAAGTTTGAGTTTGTGACAGAAACAAAATCGTTGATATTTTGACGTCCTTGGGGCACACATCTGATCAGCTGATTGAAGAGAAAAAGCATAAAAAAAACTCGTCGACTACCGTGATTGAATCCAAGAAAAAAGACACCAAGAATCCAACAAAGAAAACAACAAGCACTGATTTTTACATTAATGATATAGCATTTTCTCTAGGGACAGGAGGCAGAAGAAGATGCTGAACCATAGGTCTTCATCAATCTTTTATTTATTTTATTTTTATTTTTCCTCAAAAATCAGTTTACATTCAAGAGAGATAAGAAGAAAACCTATAAGATAATGAAGTCTTGCCAGCGATTCTTTTCCTGTGTACTTCAACCCTCCCCAAAACCCACTATGTTCTTGAAATTCCAAACTACCTCTCATTCTTACATACTCATCTCTTTCTCCCTAAACCCAAATCCCACAATCATAATGCCTTCAACGTCCCTCTCCTCCACAAAAGAAAACCAATACTCTAAACCCCTATTAGAACAGCCCATTAAATACAAATGCCCAAGGAGAGCCCTCTAGTTCTCCAACCCCATAAGGTCATGAACCTCTAAAAACCCAGACAGAAATGGCCGAGAAATTCTGCAGGGGAAACATTGGGGTTTTTGTATAAATGGAATTTGTGAGATTTTAGAGATTGGCCTCCAAAAATCCCCAATTTCATTGCTTTTTTTATTTTTAAAGGAAATCAATTCCATTGTTGATTCATGGGTGAGGGAATTCATTATGACTATATTTGCCTATCACATGCGTGGCACAACTAAGGACATCAAGAAATTAACATTTGTTAGACATAAGTACTATTTCTGTCACAACTCAAAACTTTGGAGGCCGAAATTGTGCCATTTTAGTGTAAGGGGCTAAAGTGAGATGACACTAATTCTTCAAGGGCTAAAAATGAATATAACCCTAAAAGAATGACAGGACACTAAGCAAATGTCTAATTTATGAGATCAATATTTCTTAAATTCATTTTTTTTCATGTTATCCTCATCAAATATTGAGATTTATAGCAATTTGAGACTGACTTTGAAATTCAACTAATAACTATACCACAAAGGGTCGTATCTTAAATTTAAGCCCCTCCCCCCAATTCTCCACCTTAAGACAAGAAGGGGAGAAAAAGTTCTACACTACAAGTTAAGGATTTGAATTTTGAGCATATTGCTTGGAGCACGGAAGTAACTAAGAACTCTCAACCTGCTATGTTTGTCCAGATGAAACCTTAACAAGAACCACCATATGTTAAATTTATCACAGATTTTTTGTCAAACCTTCTTCCACTTTGAAATGAGATTACGATCTGCGTAGCCTTGATCCAAGCAGAACTCATATAACTCTTTAGATATCTCATTCCTTTTGTGGTAAAGGTCAAAAACATAGCGGCTTTTCTGATGTGAAATCTTGAAAATAGGCCATAAGGCTTCACACTTTCTCTTGCCATCATTAGGATCATTTTGTGCTGCAAAATGTATTAGTTACTTTAAGACCGTAGATAGTAACTTGAACAAACAACAAAAACAAACTTCACCACCATAGCAGAACATTTGCATCAAAAGAACAAATACAGAAGAGGGAAAAAAAGAAAAAGAAAAAGAAAAACGGTTCACCTTCTCTCATCTTAGCATCTAGCTCAGAAAGAGTAGGCTCAATCAACTCCCAACCATCTGGATATGTGATCCTGTTAGTCCTAACCTTAGGCATGCTTCACCTCTGGTTTAAGACATCAATGTTTATATTAGGAAACTGGAAACAAGGAGGAAAAACAATAAATAATAATCCTATTTTTCTATTGGTACCATGCTTTAACATGAAAGATATCGGTGCTCAGAAAAAAGGGAAAGATTGTCAATTACATGTTGTTTTGCATTCTTTAGTATCAAACGTAGATATAGGTTATGATGTTTATTAAACATGGGTAGAAGGAAAGGAAGAGTGGTTGTAGTTTCTAGTTTATTTTTCATTACTGTTATGGTAAAATACACAGAAATTTGATAGGTAATTGGTATAATAAACAGAAATTTAATAGGCAATTGGTTTACCACCACAACCCACCCCACTCACGCACAAACACACCAAAAACAAAAGGGAGAAAACCCACGTAGTGATTTCTCATATAAATTCTTTTGAGTCGTTCACAAATTGAAGTCGGACGATGAGAAGAATAAATTATAGAGAGACAGTTAAAGAAGCGAATAGAAAAATTAGATAGATAAAATCAAGTGCTCTTAATTTGTTTAACAGGATGAAACTTAAATATCAAAAGAATCCCAATGCAAGCAACAAATGATACTAAATATCACGATAATCTCAATGCCCTAGTTTCTAATATTATGTTCTGCATTAAAAATGCTTAACATGCGCCCTCAAGTCTCAATGGAACCTCAAATGCCAACATTTTCTATCAAATGCAAATACATTTAAAGCCAAAGAACCTTTATGCTTTAAGAAATAGTGCTTCAAAGTAAAATACTAGGAAAAAGGATTATAACAAACATTTACACATAGTACATTGGATAGATTAAAACCAACCCATTTAGAGCAGAAAAACTTTCATTCCTTTGGCAACAAGCTAGTATACTTTACTGCTAAATTTGTTTAACATTCAGATTGAAAATAAAAAAATAAAAAAAAAAGTTGCTTGAACATTTTCAGCCTAATGTTACTCCAATCATAATTCAAGTGTTTCTCCCTCGGAATTTCTCCTTTCAAAAAATTTTGGTATAAATCAACAACTGCATACTCCAAAACAAAATTTACACGAAAACTTAGAATTTAGACCCAATTAAAAAAATCCCTCCAAAAATATTATTAGTAAGGAAATACTCGGGATACGTACAATATTTGAATACCGTAAGTGAGCCATTACGGTTTTTAACCATGAATGCTTTAAGCAGAAATACCTCAAACGAGCACAGGTTTCGTTTTTTTAAAGAAATTGAAACAACAAAGCTTGTATTTGAGAACCCAACATTAATCTTCCCATGGAAAACAAGAGGAAGACTACAATGTATTGAATTATAGAAGATAAAAGGAAAAAGAAGAAAACAAATCGATACACCAGTTTTATTAGGGTTTTAGACATTTGTGAGATTGGATTCCACAAAGAGAAAGAAAGAGAAAGAATTACCTCCGATGCGTGGTCGGAGAAGGGAAAAGCGGGACTGTTGTGCTGACTGGCCCTACTGCTCTGTGTAGATTTCTTATTGTTCCTCACTCCCTCTTCCGAATTTCGAATCCGAGTGTCGAGCTCCTGCAAGTAAAAATTTTGAGGGTGAAATTTTGGGGCTGATAACAGACAATATAATTTTTAAAACATTAATATTACCACGTTTAATTATACATAATAATTTTTTTTAATTGTTAAAAATAACATATAATGTTTGATTATGTATAATAATTTTATATAATTGATAACAACAATTTATAATATTAACTTTAAATGTATCATATACGTTTAATATTAATATTAAATAATAATGATAATATATATATAAAAAATAAAATAATATTATATATAATTTAACATTAATATCATTGCAAATATTAATATTATATTATTAAATTATTATTATTAATGCTATTAATATCATAATTGTTAAATAATTATTATTTTATATTAAAATAATTATTATTTCATTAAAATAATATTTATATTTATATTATTTAAAAATATTAATTTATAATAATTATAAGATTATTATTTAACGATACATTAATATTCAAATGTTGTATATAGTATACAATATATTGATATTAATATAAACGATAATAAAAATATAATTCGTAATAATATATATTAATATTAACATTAAATAACAATGTTGTTATAATTAATATTATACATATTTATTTATATTTTATATTTATTATTATTAAATATTGATATTGTTATGAATGTTGATATTATACTATTCATTTTTTATTATTATTGTTAATGTTATTATTTTTCTTATTATCAAATTATTATTTTATGTTGATGAAATTTTTATATTTATATTGCATAAAAATATTTATTTGTAATAATATTATGATTATAATTTTATAATAATATAATTATTCTAATATATTATATATAATATATATTTTATGGTAAATAATATATAATATATAGATTTCAACATAAATAATGATAAAAAATATAGTTCTTTATAATATATTATTATTTTATACAAATATTAACATTAAATAATAATATTAAGTTCTGATAATATTATAAATATTTAATAGCTTTATATTATATTATATTATTTATCATCATCATCATGAAAAAAAAAACGTAAGATTTTCATGATATTGAGTTTCTTGAGAACATAAATATCATCTTATTGGGTAGGATTCAAATTACCTAAAAATGGGATAGAGTGAATCCCATGGAATTGAATTTCTCAAGAATCCAAAGATCATAATTTTTATACCAAACGTAGGAATCTTGCGGATTCTTATTCCCACCTTAAAGATTACTACATACCAAATGCTCCATAAGGGTTAAATTAGGTATTTTTTTCTTTTTTTCGTCATTTTTCCCTGAACTTTAAAAACCTCTCACTTTACCCCTCCTGAATTTTGAAAATCGCATTTTGTCTTGGAACTTTTAAAGCTCCTTAATTTTTCTCTTAAATTTTTTTATTTTTCTTTCAAATCGATAAAATTAAGCCTACGTGATTTGCAAACAGGTCACCCATAAGGGCATAAAAGAGATTTTATCATTCATAAGTTTTGTTTTATGTTTACACTCTCACTTGACGCCTTTATTTTTTTTTATCTAAGCTTTCATTTAAGAAGGGTTTGTTTATATATTTCTTCTCATTTTTAATGCCTAACTCATTTAATAAGTCGATATTGTTCACCGATATTTAAATTTAAAAACTATAGAAAATAAGTTATACATTAAAGATGAGGAGATATTGATGGACAATATCAAGAAGAAATGTTCATACAGACCCTTCTTGATAAGAGCAAATAAAAAAAAGGTTTAATGAGAATGTAAACGTGAAACAAAACTAAGAGTAATAAATCTCATTTATGCCCTTACAAGTGACCTATATGCAAATCACATAAGTTTAATTCTACCTATTGAAATAGAAAACTGAAAAATAAAAGACAAAATTAGAAGCTTTAAAACAAGGGTGAAATGGTAATTTTTAAAAGTCGAGGGAGCAAAGTGACTAGTTTTGAAAGTTCAAGGGTAAAACAATAATTTTTAAAGTTCAGGGGGCAAAATAAGGGGGACCCTAAAGTTTTTAGGGGCCATTAGTATTAACAACCTTTTTTTTTTCCTTCCTATAGATTAAGGACAACTCAATGGTTAGGAACACTAAGGGCCGTCTAATATACGGATTTAAATTGTGTTGATTAAGAATATTTTAATTTGAGTTGTGTGTTTTGAATTGTGCGATTTGAATTACAATCTAAATTAGATGTGTGGTTAAAGTATTAATTTAAACTGGAAATGAGTTGGAGCTAAAAGTATGAACTGAAAGTGCTGTAACATATAAGAGCCTTACACTAACTCGCTTTTACTTTATACTGTAGTATGTTAGAGCGTTACATTATTTATAGTGGAAACTATGAGTTCCAATTAAGGCTGCCAAAAGCCATAGCATTTTGATATCACAATTTTTTTTTTTTATCTAGCACTAACTACAACAAAAAACCCGTGATGATTCTTATAAAAGTTAAAATCAAAATTAAAAAAAATAGAGGGATTAATATTAATCCACCCCTCAAAAAAAAAATCCAAGAGGCCAAAACAAATTGAAATACCTATACAGTTTAAGTGGCTAAAACGGATTAAATACCTATGCATCTTTGAGATGAGCTAATTTTTTAGGGTTCTAATAAAGAATTGACATTTTTCTTTACTCGTAGAAACTGTTGTCTTAGTTGTTGAATTCATTTTTTAACCATATGATCTGTAAGTGTTCATATTAAAAATTTACAACGCACGACATGGATAGACCATTTGGAAAATGAGTTGGAATGAGAGTTGAATTAAAAGTACTATAATATATGAGAGCTTTATATTGTAGCTAACTTTTACTTTATATTACAGCGTATGAGAGCTTCACATTATGCACAGTTAGAATTGTAAAATCCTATTAAAATTGAGAAACACCACAATATTTTTGTATCACAATACTAACTACAATAAAAATCTCTTGGCAATTCTTATAAAAATTAAAAATAAAAATAAAAATTACAGTGATTGAATCAATCCATCGCACAAATATATATATATATATATATATATATATATATATCTCTAAGAGTGCAAAAGGGATTAAAATACCTATGTACTGCAAGTGATCAAAACAAATTAAATACCCATGCATCCCTAAGATAAGCTAACATTTTTAGGGTTCCCATAAATATTTGACTTGTTTTTTTCCTTACTCATAAGGACTATTGTCTTTTTTTCTTTTTCTTTTTTTTTTTTTTTGAAGGAAAAACTATTGTCGCAGTTGTTGCATTAATTTTTAACCTTATCATCTGTGAGTATCCATATTAGAATTTACTGGGCACAATAGAGATAAAGTTTGAAAATTGAATTTATACTGAAAATACTATAACATATAAAAGCTTTTACATCATTGTATGTGAGAGTTTTACACTATTCATAGTTGAACCTATGAATTCCAACTAATGTTTTCAAACACTGTAATATTTTGGTATCACAATCTTTTCTTATTTGATACTAACTATAGCAAAAATCTCTTGATGATTGTTTTAAATTTAAAATAAAAATATCAGACCAATTAAAATCAATTCATCCATCAAAAAAAATCCATGGCCAAAACGGATTAAAATAGGGATAATTTCAGTCAGTGCCACGCAAAGTGGTTGTGGATGGGCTTATGCCATCAACAGTGAAACTCCTGCAAAAAATGCTACGTGACTTTAGTTTTTTTTACCGCATAGATTATTTTACCCTTCAATTCATTAGCTTTTTATCTTCTTTGTTCTCCTCCTTAATTTGTCTTTGTTCTTCTCTTCGCTAGATTTTGTCATCGTCTCTTAGCTTTGTCGCTGGCCCTCTTCCTCACGCCATAATCACCCACTCAATTGTAGTGATGCTTGTTGAGGTCGTTGATATAGTCACAATTTGACGCTGATGAAAGAGATTCGCTTGTGGGAAAATCTCATGCTGTTGCATTGCGGATTGATGAACTTCTCGAAGAAGAACTCCTCAAACAAATCGTGAGCCGAGCGATTCGACGGACTAGATCTGTGCAATCCTTCATGAAAGGACCACTAGCGATGTCACGCCCCGGAATACGGGAGGTAACGTGGTAGATTAATTAAGTTAATTAAGTAAAAATTTAGTTAAAAACTGGGTTTTAGGATTAAATTTATAAATAAAATGTGATAATTTTAAAATCATTTATTTAAAACTAACAGTTATAATATTTGAACAGATGAGAATAATAAAATAAGTGGTAAGAAAATAGTAAAAACAATCAAAATATAAGGTGAGACGAGAATGAGTCCCACTAACCCTCATCTTGTGCACACACACAGTATTACAATATTACAACACAACCACAGTCCAAAATAAAAGAGAAAGTTAAGATTTTCCATGCCTTGAATTGTTGTACTACAACCTACCCAAATCTTCTACTATCGCAAGTCCGGTCAGCGGACTCTTCTCCGATCCTAAGCTGATATCCACCTAGGGTAAGATTTTAAAACAAACAAAACGTAAGCAAAATGCTCAATAGGACTATATTTTGAAAATATTTAACTTTAAAAGAAATTTCATAAATCAAATAAATGCATAGAAAACAAACTAGAACAAATAAATAAATAGATAGATGGAAATTTAATAAAAGCTTTATCTTACTAAAACAGTTTAAATAGGTCTACCAGAAAAATACCATTTTCTTTTCTTAGGCAAACCATATGTAATTCACCACCGTAGTGGCCCAGCTGGGTTTCGAGACCTGTCTCTAAGGTCGCGTACTGCATGACCTAATCTCTTATATGACATCATCCCCAAAATATATATATATATATATATATTCATGATTATTAAAATCTCTTTTTGCCAAATATAATCATTCACATTCATTATGAGGTTTGTTATGAAAAATCACCTCAATTTTACTGTTTATAAAATCAGTCAACAAAAATGTATTTTCAACCAATCATTTGAAAATATTTTTGAGGCCAAAACATTTAAAACTGGCTACCAAAGAAGGGGTAGAAATCCTACTTCCATACTCGTGTCAGTGTCCCACACCGTAATCCTGGTCCGCTATACGTTAGCTCCGCAGATCCACGCACAACCTTAAATGAAAACTAGGTCTATTAGTATCTAGCGTGATATTCTCTATGTTACTAAATCATCTCATGGTATCCTAGTGTACCATTTAGGTTTATAAAATCATTTTATAAAGTTAGAATTTCAATCGGGGTTCAAAATGATAAAAAAGGGTAAAAAATCATAAAATTTCATCATGCCCGGTCGGCCTGCCAGTCGCCCTGGTTCAGTCGGCCGAACTGCACAGTTCAGCCTGCCGGAAAGCCAAATCTGGTCGGCCAAACTTTTCCAGGTTCGGCCTACCGGTCGGATGAATCCGGCCTGTCGAACTCGAAGTTCGGCATGCCGATCTGGAAAAATTTTAGAATTTTTCAAGCACAAGTCTTAGCCTCCTCAAGCCCAAATCTTCAATTTCAACCTGTTTTCTCAATTCTTAGGCATGGGTAATGATCATAATTGATAGAAAAACATAGTAGATTACTTTTTAATGCTTTAAAACAAGTTTTAAACAAAATTTTTAGAAAAATCCAAAAATAGAGAAAAATGGAGAAAAATGAAAAATCTTGATTTAAATCTGTTTTTGATGAAACAAAATTGGTATTCTAGCTAATCTAAGTTCATCTAACCTAGATTGAAGGTTTTCTAAGCTTAGAAATGCTTAGATTTCAAAATGCAAGAAAAATTAAAAATTTTAAAAAGTTTAGAAATTTTGAAAACTAACCT
>CAMOHE010025150.1:0-42901 GCA_946598075.1 Artocarpus hirsutus
ACCTTCGTCACATTTATGCACGCGATTAATTTGGTTATTTGTTATTAACATTTTACTATTTGCATAAATGGTAGATTCAGATACGAACCCTCTGAATGTTGTATTTTTTTTATTTACGTTTAAGGTTAGTGGAAAAAAGAGGAAATTACAATAAATAGGCTAGTTTTGAATATTTATGGTAGAAAATAAAATATTTATTTAGTATCGATATTGTTTTTTAATTCTAAAAAGGTATTGTTAAGATAAAGGATGAATTTATTAATTAAAAAATAGTGTATATTATATGATAAGAAAATTAGTAAACATTGATAAAAATTTATTTAATTTAAGATTTTATGAAAGTAAATTCGATAAATTTTGAATTTACAAAATTATCACTATAATAGAAATAGGTTTTATCATGTAAATCTCATATTATCAAATTTGGCCACGGGTTTGATCCTAGTTTACCAAATTTAATGTGGGGTAATCTAAGATTTACCCGGTAAACTATAAATTTACTCTATTAACTTATCTAAAGTTTTTTTTTATCATTTTTATCTTGTACAAAAAAAAAAAAAAAAAACTACATACCTATTCTAAAACAATCCCATGAGACAAACATCAGCCTTAAACGTGGAGATTATTATGCCCAATGCCCAACAAAATCTATTGCAAAATAGGCCACACCGTACACAATGAAATCATTTTCAAGACCATGTTAACCTTCCATATGTGTTGCTTTACCTTCTTCCTCCTCCTCCACGCCCAGCCTCCACAGACGCTGCCTATCTTTGTGAGACAGTCGCTAGCACAATTGTCCTCGACGACGCCAATATTGCCTAGATGTCAAAGCGGTTTTTTACGGAACTGAGAGGAGCCTCCATATCGTTAACGCAACCCTGTTCTCGCGCTATTGCTGCTCGCTCAATTGTCCCCGAGGACGTCAAGTTTTCCTGGCCTTCAAAGCCTCCCAACTGCTCGTATCCACAGATTCAAGAGAACCATCGGACTTGACTTCGTGAGACTCCGACGACGGCGTCGCGACCTGCTTCTTCACGCGACTTGCCTTTCCTCAACTTCGACGACGACGGGACCTACCATCGCAAGACTCCGGCGACAGACGACAAAGAATGAAGAGAGAGAAAAGTAATGAAGGGGGAAGAGGGAGTCTGACCATATGGATTTGAATTTAGAAAATATTTTGTTCGCAACGTGCTATTAATTTCTATGATCCTAAATTCTATTATTAATTTTTATCCCCACCCAAAATATACTATTTCCCTCGTTCACCCCCCTTTCTAAGGCATACATGTAAAGGCTCCTTGAACGTCATTCGCACTTGGGCTTGCTTTTATGTGGCCCTCATGAAATTGGGCTTCACTTGGGCCACAAAACATAGAGTACAAACCCGTTTCAATATTCTCCTCTAAGGGTCTGATATTTCTTATTTAAGGTGTGCAAATATTATAGGTTGTAAATACAAATAATATTATATTAAGTTAATGATATTTATTTTTTATTACTTCTTGTATTATTTTTTAAAAATTTTATTGTAAGTAATTTAATGATATGGATAATTTTTTTTGTGTTGTTTAAACTACATTGTAATTGATTAAATATATATATATATTTTTTAATATTATTTTTTCAACCACCAAACTATAAAAAAAAAATAAAAAGATTTATTAAAAAATAAAAATAAAAACACAATAAAATTTACTTAAAAATATTTTTAAATTTTTAATTTATATAATTTAAAAAATATATATAAATAATATTTAAAAAATAAAGGTAAATATTAATTCACCTCTAAAAAAAAACCAACAGTTTTTGTAATTTTTACCAGACAAAATCGAACCCTTCCGCTCAGACCAATAAGGCGCGGAAAAGCAGAAAAACAACATCAGAATTCAGAACCCCCGAAAGCCAAAGAGGAGGAAAAGAGGAGGAAAAAGAAGAAGAAGAAAAAGAAGAAGAGTGAAGGCGAGCAATGGCCATGGATGGAGGCAACGCCAACGCCAACGCCAACGCAGAGGAGTTAGCAGTGGGTTGCTTCCTCTCCATCAAGACCACCTTCGGCGACGAATTCCAGGCCCAAGTCATCACCTTCGATCGTCCCTCCAACATTCTCGTTCTTCATATCCTTCTCTTTTACTTTCCTTTCTTTCTTCTTCATCTCAATCGCAATTTCTATTTGTCTGCCCTAGAATTTCAGATCTTTCTTTGTATGTTTTTTCGATTTTTTTTCCCTTGACCTCTCTTTGGTTTCGCCACAAGAGGGCTCCAAATCAGGTCCTCGACAGAACATTAGGCTTCTGAAGGCCAACTACATAAAGGAGTTCTCTTTCCTGGGTCAAGCCGAAGATCCGCTCGATGTCAAGAAGTGTTTTCTCGATCTCAATACTTTGCAAGCCAGAGAAGAATCTGCTATTCGGTAATTCGAGGATTTAACTGTTCAGTTTGTGAGTTTTTTTTTTTTATGCTAATGTTAATGGCGAGGTTTGATTGCAGACAAGCAGAGTCAGAGGCTGAGAGGATAGGCGTGGGCGTTACCAGCGAAGCGCAGAGCATTTTTGATGCTTTGTCTAAGACGTTAGTTCTTCTAAGATAAGCTCTTTTGGTTTTGGTTTCCTTAATTGAAATTAGCACATTTTCTGCGTACTTTTGTGTCATTTATAGTTACAGAATCTAGATGTTGGAAATTTCGTGGCGGTGGAATTAATTTTTGTCACTAGGAATTGAGAATTTTGGGCGGTCATGGTAAAGCACCTCTCTTTATGGTATATGTTGCTGAGTATAAATATGTTAGGTTAGTTGATTTGAGTCAATGCTGTATAGATAAGTGTTTCTGTGAACTTTTGCAGCGAAGAAATTACGAGTGTAGGGAGCAAAGAATGAGAATAATTGTGCTGGGGTTTGGGCTATAAATTATAATTATAACCTTTTCAATTATTTTCCTCCGTGTCTGTTGAAAGAGAAAGTAGTTATTGCATCTTAACATAATTGAGAGAAGAGATTTAGTCACTAACATGGATTTATTAATCAAATAACTCCTTGTTCATTAACTTTCATAATCGAATAGGAATTTGGAAAGATTACTTAAACTGAGATAGTTACTGTCATAATTAAGGAAAATGTGAAAATGAAAATTGGCTCCGCTTAGTCACGGTGACTAGAGTCCTGATCTATACACAAGCCGAAGTTGCATAAATGAGAAGAATGTATGCTGGTGTGTTTTTTGGTGATTTATTATATTTTATGAGCGAGCCCTTCTTTTTCCTTAAAAGGAAAATAAGTTAGTTGATTGGTATGATTCTAGGGTTTCTACATTTTCTGATTTGTTGTCAGTTGTCATTAAAAAGAGAATGTTAGCTTGTTTTTGGGACCAGAGACAGGTTTGCATTGATTGACTTTGTCCTTGTGAAGTGATGACCTGTTTGTATTGTAGGTCTATGCCATATATGTTGAATTTTAGATGATTGATTAGGCATCAAGTTGAAGCTTAGGCTGTCTACCTCAGTATACATCTGTTGATCAGTAATTGTATTCTGCAACACTTTAAAATGCTATTTAACTTACATGATGCTTGCATGAAATTTAGAGTTACTTGTGAAGCTTTTGTATTCTTCTTGGTTTTTAAAGGAAGTCAGTAACTATGGATCCGCAGAGCACTCAATACCAAATGCTAGTTATGTTAATATTCTTGACTGATTGTTAATAACCAGGCTCCCGGTTCGCTGGGACAAGACTGTTATAGTTGTGATGAATGAGGTGCGCGTAAGCAGTCCATATCTTCCTGAATCTGTCCGTGGCGGAACTCCTGCTGCCAATGACCGTGTGAAGAAAGTGGTAAGCAATTGAATGAGATTTAGAGTTAAGATTGTTTTCGGCAAAAGTAATCACACTCTCTCTTATGCACATTATAGCCCTTCATTGATATATTTAAATTGTCTAGATTGAATTCGAGAGGAAGAGGCTGCAAGCTCGTAGCAGTGGTCAGTGAGAGTTTTGCATTTGGACCCGATGGCTGCTTTGCAAAATTTGCCTTGAGAGATGAATCGCGATGGGTATGTTGCCGGGACCCGACCTTATCAAGAGGAAGATACTTACCACCATGGACATTTAGTTGCCTAAACTATTCAAAAGGATTTCATATTTACATGCTTGTTCAATCTATAGTTGCTCTTTCCTCGTGGCAACAATGAGCTCTTAGTTGTTGTATGCTGCTACCACAGTTCGTCTGATGAGGCGGTTTGTCTTGTTTTAAACTGACAGACTGATTTTGCCGTAAGATGTTCTCATTTATGTCGGAGAATTGTAAAATAAGAATTTCGCTGTGAATAATCTAATCTAATAAATAGTTTCTTTGAACCTAGACTTCTTGATCACCCTCACACAAATGCATCCTAGTCGAGGAGAAATTATGGGGAAGGAAGAAGTTTGGAGCGTTGTTGGATTTTCTCAGGACCTAGTCCTTATTTTTTATAGGCTTTGTTTTGATACTTTATCATCAAATCACACACACACACACACACACGCACACACACACACACACACACACACACATGTTGTTAATGTAGGTATTAGACTCTCTGCCAGTGGATTATTTGTGTGCAAGTACTCTAAACTTGGGCATGCTTCCAATGGGGTGGGTTTGGTGGTGAAGGCAAAGATTTCTTGAGGTCATTATGATAATTTGATTGGGTGAATAATTCTTCTGTTCAGAATCTGCATCATTATCCTTTATTTTTTTGGTTTCAATCAGATCTGAGTAACCATTATTTTTTAAAGACGTCAATTTGGCAGTGGGATTTGTTCACTTGTTTAGTTTAGAACGTAATTTGTTGCTTTTGAGGAAGTCCCATTTCCCAGTCTAAGAGAAGCCAATAATAATTTTAAAAAAAGGCCTTCAATGCAATCACATTTACAGGAAAATTCGAAATTTTTGGGCGTGAATGTCTGAGAGAAAGATTCCAAAGCTAGGGATCACATAATCACTATATTCGCTATGACGGCACTTATGAGAATACAATAATCTAGGCTTCGTTTGGTAATATTATTTCAATTATTGTAGTGTAAAATTTTTACATATTATAGTGTAAAATAAAAATATATCAGTGTACAGTTTAAACATGTTATAGTAAATTTGTTTTAACTGTATTGCTAAATTTACTTTATCCCCAATTTGAGTTTTGAGTTTATTGGATTATGGTTCGGTAGACACTATTTAAAGAGTCACAAGTTGTTTAAAATCTAATTCCCCTCAATTATTTGAGTTAAATGCTATTCTATTAGAAATTCAAGGACCAACTTACTCAAACTTAAAAATAAATTGTTTTACAAAATCCCTCCCCCCCCCCCCCCCAAAAAAAAAAAACACTTTAAGAAAGAAAAATTACGACCGTCAAGATTAACTGATTTTTGAATCGGCCATATTCCATACATATATCGAAACGATCTATTACATAAACATCTAGCTGAGTGCGAGGCTGTGAGCTTACAAAATGAACTAGATGTTGTTTGTTGGATTCAAATTCTCAAATAGTACATCCACTATTAAAATGTTTAAAAATTAGCTGTTATAATATAAAACACTCATATAATACGACGTAAATAAAAAAATATGTTATAGTGGGAGCCCAAACACTATATATTATGTCACACAAATATTATAATGTACTTGGATTATTGTAGGGGACAACACTTCAACTGGAAGTATTTATATTAAACAAAGAACACGAGATTACCTCTATAACATTATCCAAATGTCAGTGTCATTCATCAACACATTCGTAATCATGACGTTTGATTCATGGTCGGTGTCTTATTATCTTGGCAAATAACACAAACTGGGAGATCACAAGGCCATTATTACAGTCCAGCATCAACCAAGCAGCTTCTCCATGCTTCCGCAGCAACGAAGAAAAATCCTTTTTATTCAAGGTTATAACTTTACTATTTATAAACTTTTGTGCCATAATTTAATATATAGTATATTTTTTAGATTAGGTCTTATTATTTTGTTAATAAGAGAATTATAACCTCATGAGGTAAAATAAGAATAAGAATGCTTAAAAAAAAAGAGGACATGTATGCTGTAGCAATATATACAAATACATACATACATATATATATATATATAGGAATACTGTACCATAACAACAAAAATCCATGGTTTCAAGACAAGAAGTAGCATAGAAGAAGGGATATTAAGTGCTTTTAGCAAAAGGTCATCGGTCAGACAATCACGTATGCCTATGGTTTTGTCACCCTTTTTACAACACCAACAGCTTCCCTGGGCAAAGATTCCCTTCTTTTTTTTGGCGGTTATTTGAGGGAATGTTCAAGCCCAGTGAACAGGAAAGTACTGCACCTAGCCATCTTTGGTATTTCCCTAGGATCATTTAGTTGTGTGTTTTTATTTTTATTTTTTCATGCTCAGGAAAAAAGGGAATTGTTGGTGTCCTTACGCTTTTGCTCCGCGTCTATAGAAGGAATCAACTAGTCTCACCAGTGCAATAGTTAAAGGCGTAAACCTATTCTTTACCCGTTCACAACCTATCTGTCTACTATGGGCCCTTATACCCACCATACATTGCCACTTTTTAGGCTGGAATTCTTTTTGTGAGGAGGTGAGGATTCAAAGAGGGAGACCTACGACAAGCGTTCTTGCCACCATGTGACTACCACTTGTGGTTTATATTGTTTAGTGGTTCATCTTGTTTAATCAACAATCTTATGGAGGATCGGTGTATTAAACCCAACGTATTTATCGAGAATCGGCCCTACAACATGAGACATACAAGTAAGATGTACTTTCTATTAGTTGAGGTGTTTAATACAGACGGTGCATTTAAGCAGTTTTTCTGTTTAATAAGATATGCGTGTGACAACAAAGAAATGATCATTATTAGAACAAACAAAGATTTTGAGAATTGTAATTTTTTCCTTGATTCCGCTAATATAAAAGAAAAACATTTGGTAAATAGGTCTAACCATATACAAGACATTCAATTACATATTTGATAGTACACTCTTATTTTCCATGGTGGGATTTTTTGTTTGTACTTCTTTTTCTAAAGTTGATCGATTTACATACTGATTACGTTCAATCTTAGGGGTTAGGAAAAGGAAGATGGGGAAACCTCGTGTGGGGTCGGGGAATAAAACCTTTCACTTTAAAAAGAAAGAGAAAATTCTAGTTTATCAGCCATCAATAAAATGACACAAAGCTAATCCAAGAAGGAGACAATTTCTTTCTTTTTCTTCAAGTGAAAACAACATTTTATCAGAAACTAACAACTGAATTGTGGGCGTCTCAAATCTAAGCCTATCTCTATTCTTGATCTAGACCTAGGAATAAAAGGAAGAAAAAAAAAATTGTACATTTAACTTTTATTTTAATCGAAGAACTGGTGTGGAATCTGGACATATCCCAGTATAAGTTCCATCAATAATTCACAAGATAAAAGTGAAATATATTTATTAAAAAAACTCCTTCAACACTGACTCATCATCTGTAACGTCCATTTTTGTTACCAAGTTGAGCATTTTATTTGGCATCTAATTCTTAACACTTTCACTGATGATCACTGAACCCAAATATTACTACAATCACAAGAAAATCTTAATTCGTAGACCCTTTTCAGAGTTCACAACAAAATATTTTTGCAACATGTAACACGTCCATAACATTACTAATTTGGTGTAACGTTGAGTGTACATGCATGCATATACACATACACATTGAAATTTGAATACCCGCTAAAAAGGATGTACTTTTTGTGCGTGTTGTTGCGAATTAAAAGCTCTAATTTTAAAAACACATAAAATATATAGTGGTTCACTAATAATGTGAGAGTTATGTTTACTTTTAGCTACTGTAGAATAATTTACTATGATGATGAGGAAGTTTAAAAGAGAAAATTACACACACTTTCTTTAAAATTTTCTCTAACCGCTCAAATTTTTTTAGTTTCACTCTATAAAGAAAGTAATACAATCTATCTATTTATAAGTTTACAAAAGAATTTATAACAAACCTTTCAAAATCGCAAAATACAAACCTCAACACGTTGACACGTGTGGCCGCACGACATTTGCCTCGCGCGAGATTTTTGTAGTGCTCGGCGCACGGCTAGGCTCCTTCTTCTTCGCAGCCGCGCGTAGCTTCTGTCTTTTCTTGTAGCCACACAAAATCTTGTACTAAGGGGCCGCGCACCTGGAGTACAAAAAAAAGAACAAAAAAAAAACATTTTTCTTGTGTTTTTTTTTTTTTCACCTTTGTAGTAAAATTTTAGGCCGGAGGTCTTCGCCCTCACACCTCGGGATAGAGGCGATCCTTGAAATCCTTTGCATGATCTAAAAAGTGTTGAATTTGGCTCTACATTTGTTAGAGTGGTTCTTTTGTAGTTTATCCAACGACGATTCAGTGCGCAATCACAGACATCTCAGAAATCCAAGTACGTGTCAATGGCAAAAATGACGAGAGACAGAACGGAGAAGATTTTATGTGTACGTTTGACAATGATTTTGATAAAGAAAAGGACTCTTCAATATAATCAGATTCAGCCTTACCAAATTCCAAGCCTGCAACAAATTTTCTAAACCCCTTCATCACGGTAAAAAAAAAATCCAAAATCAGTGGTGTAAAAGAAGTATGAAAATGGCCAACATTCATGACATGTTGTCACCTAGTTGATAATGAAAGAGATTTCTCTTTTTACTTTGCAAAGAGCTTCTTGGTTTATTATTTCATCTTTTTGCCATTTTTCAGTTTTAAATTATTTGTTTGTATTCAAATGTAAAGCATAGTTCGAGTGATAAAAATGGTAAAACGTGACGGTAGAGGAGTCCCTTTTATACAATCTTTATCTTTACGTGACTGAAAAAAAAAAAAGGGAAGGAAGACCCACATTTATAGAATATAACAATAAGAAAGTTTGAAAAACAACATCAGATTCTTTGGGTCGCCTAGAGGTATTCTTCTTCTCTTCTTTCTCACTTTTCCCTTTTGCTTTTCTCTTCTCTTTTCTCGTATCTTCACACTCACTTTATGTTTCTTTGCCTCTAAGTTGGTCTTGGGTTGTAAAAGCATCACAATGTTTAATATCACGTATAACTAATTACATTACATTATATACACAAACCACTGACTTCTCTGTTCTTTGTTTAGCTTGAGCAGCTTTTCCATAAGACTACTTGGCCATATTTTCACTGCTTTGCTTTGCCCACTTTCTTCTTTATTATAGTGAGTTTTCTTCTACTAATGTTTGTTGATCAATCTTGGTAGGCGCATATTTGAGTTGAATTTTAGTCTAGTGTACTTTTTTGGGGACTGAAACGTCTCGGTGTTAGTAAAGTTGTTTTCTTTTTTTGTTTTTCCACTTCTTTTGAATGTTTTGTTAAGTTCTTTGGAATTTGGAAATTTGGGTATTGTTAAGAAATTCAAGTAATACAGTATTGTGTTGGTACTGGTTGAATCAACAAAGTTGTTTATATATATATTTTTTGGGTCGTCACATATGATATAAATTTATATATATTCACATAGAGAGTGAGAGAGAGAGGAGAAGGGAAGCAAGATGGCAGGAGTTGGAGGTGGAGGTGGAGGTGGAGGTCTTGCGCCTCAGCCAAAACAGGAGGAGCTTCAGCCTCATCCGGCAAAAGATCAGCTTCCTAATATCTCTTTTTGCATGACCAGTCCTCCTCCTTGGCGTGAGTGCTTTCTGCTTTCTTTTTTATTTCTTCTTTTGTTTCTTGTGATAAGTAATTTCTTCTCTTTGTTACCTTCTTGTTGAGCATGAGTATTAGTACTGTTAGTATATCTCTTTGGTTATGGTAACAATGTAATCTAGTCCTTTGGTTCCGATACTTACAAAACCGTTTCACCATCTTAATGGCGTTATGACAGTTCTTTCACTGATCTGTAAGAACCCCCCCCATTTGTCATCATCAATTTGGACAACTGTTGAGCAAACTTTTCAGCTTCCTTCTATAATTACTTACAATTTGTAATTGTGAAATTGTTTTTGCATACAGCTGAGGCTATATTACTTGGTTTCCAACATTACTTGGTGATGCTTGGCACAACGGTTCTCATCCCTGCCTCTCTGGTGCCCAAGATGGGAGGTGAAAATGTAAGTCATTATATGACAAGTATAAAAACAATACATCAAACTGTTTTTCAAGCTTTTTTATTTTTGTGTGATGTATGGGTCTTAACTCTCTAAGTTATTAAATTGCAATGGAATTTTTTAGGAGGAGAAAGCAAAGATGATTCAAACGATACTGTTTGTAGCCGGTTTGAACACATTGTTTCAAACGCTATTTGGAACTCGTTTACCTGCTGTTATTGGAGCCTCATACTCTTACGTGCCAACGACCATTTCGATAATCTTGGCTGGTCGATACAGCAACATTTTGAATCCTCAGGAGGTGTGTTTCCCCTCTTCTGTTACTGTTCTTTTGTCAATAAAACCATGATTGGTATGGCTTGTAATGCGTGCAGAGATTCGAGAGGATAATGCGTGGAACGCAGGGCGCCCTTCTCGTTGCCTCGACTCTCCAGATTGTTGTTGGTTTCAGTGGCCTTTGGCGTAATATGGCGAGGTCTGATACTCCACTGCAATTTATTTTACTAAATTTCCTTCCAGTTACTCTTCAGTTAACGCCTACTTTTCTGAATGGATTTCTAATCATATTGGTGCCTCTCTTATCTTTTAAACTTGCTAGTCACTTGTAATTTATTCTATGTCAGGTACCTGAGTCCGTTGTCCGCTGTTCCTCTGGTAGCTCTATCAGGCTTTGGACTATATGAGTTTGGTTTCCCTCTGGTATGACTTTAGAGTCATTATATATCCTTTCACAATAATGAATTTACCAAAAAACTACTAACCTTCAAACCCCAACCTTTATTGTATGTGATATGTATCTGGCTTTGGTTGTCTAGGTTGCAAAATGTGTGGAGATTGGACTACCTCAACTCATCATCTTACTATTATTTTCCCAAGTGAGTTCCACTGATAACTAGTCATATTTTCGTTTCTCTCATAAGTTATCAATGATTGATATCTCTGGCCATTAAACTTAACTCATGAATTCTTACAGTACATACCTCATTTGATACGTGGAGATAGGCATGTGTTTGATCGCTTCGCCGTTATATTCTCCGTGGTGATTGTGTGGGTTTATGCTCATTTGCTCACGGTTGGTGGGGCATATAAGAATGCTGCACCTAAAACTCAACAAAGTTGTCGAACCGACCGTGCCGGCATTATTGGTGCTGCCCCATGGTAGGGCTCTGTGGCTGCTTACTGATAACTGAATTTATAGTGTTATGATTCTCTTTTCTTTAATAATTATTATCTTGCTTAGAAGAATTCAGTTTGAAAAAGTGAAACTTCAATGTCAATGATTGATGGATATGGCAATGAAAATACGTGATGTCGAAATGATATGGCTGATTAGTTTAAATTGTTTCCAATGCATGGACACAGGATAAGAGTTCCTTATCCCTTCCAATGGGGAGTCCCAACTTTTGATGCTGGAGAAGCTTTTGCAATGATGGCTGCTT
Organism: Artocarpus hirsutus; assembly: GCA_946598075.1. Lineage (NCBI taxonomy): Eukaryota > Viridiplantae > Streptophyta > Magnoliopsida > Rosales > Moraceae > Artocarpus > Artocarpus hirsutus. Next base: position 11,558 of record CAMOHE010025150.1, read on the forward strand.
CATTTGTTGCTCTTGTAGAGGTATATTTGTTGAGTTTCTGATAGAGAATTAGCCGTAAGCATATGATTACTTGCTAACCGTTTTCATCATATTCAGTTTGGATAACTCTGCTTTCTGTTTTAAGTGAGCGGGTTGAACTGATTTGTAGTCTTTGATTCTTCATTTGTTGAACAGTCCACTGGTGTCTTCATTGCTGTGTCAAGGTATGCAAGTGCAACTCCAATCCCGCCCTCTGTCCTTAGCCGCGGCGTTGGTTGGCAGGTATTATATTCAAACTCATTAAAGACACTGACAATCCTTCTCCTTGTTTGTTCATTTCTATCGGTAATGATTTCTTCTTCTTCTTCTTCTTTTTGTTTTCTTTTGATTTAAGGGAGTTGGCATTCTATTCAGTGGTATTTTCGGGACTGGCATTGGATCATCGGTATCCGTGTATGATTCTTCTCATCTTTCCTTACCTACACAAAAACAGTTTCAATTTGTGGAATAACTCTTTCTCCCCATCAGGCAATGAGAGCCATTCTTTGATTTTTCTTCCAGTGAAAATGCCGGTTTGTTAGCGTTGACACGTGTTGGTAGCAGAAGAGTTGTTCAGATTTCGGCCGGATTCATGATCTTCTTCTCTATACTTGGTAAGTAGTAAGTACTTTATTTATTCTGCAAATCAAATGTACAATCTTCTCTCTCCAAAACTAGAGTAGTAAGCTGTGCACCATCTTCTCGCAGGAAAATTTGGAGCCGTGTTTGCCTCAATTCCACCGCCAATTATCGCAGCATTGTACTGCTTTTTCTTCGCCTATGTTGGTATGTACCAAAAATTGATGAAGCTGGTTTTGCTTTTATGCAAACGTCAAATAATGAATCCTTTTATATATATAACTATGAATGTGCAGGTTCAGCGGGTCTCGGTTTGCTTCAATTCTGCAATCTAAACAGTTTCAGGACAAAGTTTGTTCTAGGCTTCTCAATCTTCATGGGCTTATCAATCCCTCAATACTTCAATGAGTACACAGTTATTAACGGTTACGGTCCAGTCCACACTGGAGCAAGATGGGTACCAACCATTTCCTCTAAAACACTTTGTTTTGTTTAAGTCCTCACGTCTCATGGAGAAATAGTTTTTCACTTTCTATTTCTCTCCGTTATTTCCTCATTTCTTTGCAGTTCAATGACATGATCAACGTCCCGTTCTCGTCGGAGGCCTTTGTTGCAGGCCTGTTGGCGATGTTCCTAGACGTCACATTGCACAAGAATGACAACGGAACAAGGAAAGATAGAGGCATGCATTGGTGGGACAAGTTCAGATCCTTCAAGACAGATGCAAGAAGTGAGGAATTCTATCGCTTGCCTCTCAATCTCAACAAGATTTTCCCACCAGTGTGACATTCATATATTGGGACAATCTATTTCTTAATATGTTCTCCTTCAATATCCTAAACAAAGCACGACACCCAAAAAAAAAAAGAGAAAAAGAAAAAGAAAACTCCTTTTCTCCTCCTCTGAGATCAACTCCCGGGAAGCACAGCGTTAATTAAGTAAAACAAACGAGAAACTCTTTTTTGCCTTTTTTTCTTTTGGTTCTTTAACAGCCTTTGTTTCTTTTGTAGTAATTATACTTCTCTTGTGAAAACCATATTACAGTATTGACTATTGAGATTGGTATAGAATCCGTATCTTAGCCAATTGACAAATTTAATGCGTTGTAACTGCTTTTTTTTATTATTTTTTCTTTTTCTTTGACTATGCTGACTATTGCCCAGATGCTTGATGCATTTTTCTCTGCCGTATGTTGCACTTTTATTTACGCATTCTCATTAAAGACAGAGAAAAGTAAGATTCGAGCAGAGCATTTACTTCGACAAAATATTCAATTTTTATTTGTTGTTATCATGTGCATACCCCATCCTAAGGGATCTTGCACTTGCATGGTCTTGTTTGATGGGTTGCTTAGTTTAGACTGATTGAGTGGCCAGTTTTGTGTAAGAGAAAACTATATATTACGTTACATTTTTAAATATATATATATATATATAAATTTATTTATGTCACGTTAAAAGAGAAAAGTTAAGTCACACTATTATTTATGATTTAGATACACATAATTTTAGGAGTGATTTAGAAGAATATCACTTCTTGAGGGTTGATGTTATGTATCCAAAGCATATTGTGGCTTAAGTCATACAAACAACGAGCTTGTAGCTTGTGATGAGTACAGTACATGTGCGGTAACGCTTAATGGTGACATGAAAGTGAGCAAGCCATTGGGTGCCAAGAGTTGGCGTAAAGGCCCTATGGAAGGCATACATGTCTCATTTTTTGTCTTGCAGACCTTGGTCCCAGTCGCGGTCCTGGTTAGACTGCTAGGTGTTATGGTAAGAAGTGTTTCTAGGACTTGGTTGTCTTTTAAGTCCGAAATAATAGTCAATCTACAATTTTTTTTTTAATTTTTACATAAACGTCATCTGATTTCCATTTGCATTAAAAAAGCAAAACAATATTACGAAAAATAGATGTCAATTTTAAGGAACAAAACATTATTCTTCAAAATAAATAAATAAAACAAAAACAAAAGTTTTCCACTAGTAGCTTAACAGAACTCAAAAGCCACTTATATCTCTAAATTATCTTTATCGCAATCAAATCAGAAATTCCTTTTCATCCTAGTAACTCATTCGTTGTTCTTAGCATCCCGGTTGAGCAGTCGCCTTTCCACTCGTGCAGTTGGACCGACCAAGACCAGATTCTCCCCATACAAACAAACCCAATTCCATTTAGCTCCTAAATTAATTACAGAGTCTCCGAATTAGTGAGCTTCTGTTTGTAAATGTTGTAGGAGACCAATCTCCTGTCAGTAGTCACCATAAGTATCTCATCACTCTTCCAGAATGCCAATGCAGTGGGATGGCCTTCCAAGGGTCCAATTGTCATTTGCTTAATCCAAGAACCAGAAGAATTGTGCAACAACCGCATGTCAATGGGTTTTGAGATATCATCACTATCAATGAATTTGGGATGGGAACACAAACGGATTCATTCCACACACCAAGCCTATAATTCCCTTTGGGCATGTTTGGTGCCTAGGACAACAGAGGATTGCATTTAACTAAATCTTAATATTTTGTTTGATGAAAAACTTTGAAGGATTGAATTAAATAAAAGCTTATCCAATCCATGCGCTCTTATTCAATCTATGTTTGAATTTTTATGGAAAGATATTAGACAATTTCTTGTTAAAGCATGTGATTAAACATAACCTTGTACATTATAAAAATTTTTAAGAACCTATTTGTAAAATTTTATAAAATCTGAGGTCAAATTATAATTTTTTAATAAATAGGGGTACAATTTTTATCTAGCTAAAATATTTTTAATAATTATATTTTTACTCTTTTAATTTTAAAAATTACAATTTGACTTAAATTTTAAAAAAAATTACAAAAAACCCTATCCTAATAATACAACACCAAATATGGGATTGAAGTAGCTAAAATTTTATTTTATCTATTTCAATATAATCTAGTCTAATCCTATAAGACTATCCTATCAAACGCATCAAATTGTTCTTTATCTATTCGATAGCGAGTGTTTGGCCATGTTGTCCAACGAAATTTCTCATAATCATAATGCAGATGGAAAGAGATGATCTTAATAGAATAATCCATTAACCAAGGCCAGTAGCAAACTCCTCCGCAGAATACCTCACCTTCACTCCAGTAAACTTCAATTTCTGTATCCATCTCAATCCCTCTCCACAAATCATTGGCAAAACTGAATATTTCAGCCCTATTCATCCTTAAACCATACTCGGAAATAAATCCGAACCGAACAACCTTGTAGTGTTTAGCTCTATAATCGTAGCCAAAACCGACTGCCATGGTCCAAAATGAGCAATCAGCCAGACATGACTTGGGAAGAAGCCTAAACTCGTCAAGTGCAGGATTGCATAAACTCACTTTGTCTGTGTTGCAACTGGCTACACAAATGATTCCCTCACAATGACAAATTATATCAGTTTGACAACCGAGAGGCAGACAAAAATTTGTGCATGAATAACGAAACTGTTCGGATGATGGATTTAAAGGAATATGCGTATCATCGGAGAGACATAATCGATCGCGTTTGGTAAGATGGGAGCACCGGCATGTTTTGAAAAAATTGGGGCGGCTAAGAACAAAGGTTAAGATTTTGTTGTTGACATGATGGGATTTGTTTGGCAACTGTGACAACTATAATTCGCTTGAGGCGAAGTCGGCCAAAAAAAAGTGGGTTGTACAGTCTCATATTTTTTGGAAATGGTCATAGATTGTGGTTCATAAATAATGACACCACCTCCCAATGATATGAGGCCTCTTAGAAAAAATAAATGATTGAGACCGAGACAGTTTAGAGATGTGAATTCATACAATGGAGTGGGTTAAAGGAAGAATCATGCTTTAATTTGTAAAGCCTAAGGTGGGTACGGAATATTTCAGGCCCAAATAAGTACCACTCATTTTTTTTCCTCAAACAAAAAAAAAAAAATCAGGCGATGTACTTTGTGTCCCCATCTCTTTTAGCACAATAAAAATCAGGTGATATACTCCATGTCCCCATTCTTTTAACACAATAAAAATCAGGTGATGCACTTCATATCCCTATCTTTTTTAGCACAATAGAAATCTCAAGGACCATCAAGGAGTAGATTAGGGCTTGAATTATACTCCGCATGCCTTCGGCCCAATATCATCCGCTTGCCACAGTCCTAATGCCAAATGGGTTCAACTGAGGCTATAGGGTTCCGATTGGTGGTTGGAAGGATAGAGAAGAACTAATAAAGGTATCTTAACCACTGCACTACATCCTTCTATGGCAAAGAAAAATACTACTCAACAGATTTATTCTATCATTATTCATGGTGGTAAAAGATCAAAGAGAAATAAAATGGGCATGAACTCGGATTTTTAAGGACATACATACCATGTATTTGAGCTTCACTTGAATGATTTTCTGATAGCTACTAGTACTGGGTCTGTCTTTTGGCATGAAGTCAAGAATATATAAAATCTCTCATATTTCCTCTCTGATAAAAGTCAAGAGTTCAGGCACAAACTTATTCAAAACCCTCCAAGAAACAAATGCGGAGGCTACTTGATCACATTTGAATAATCCAAACAGATCTACTTTGTAATAATTTAGACAAATCTTCCTTTAATCTGTAACATCCCATGAAGAAAACTACTTGTGAGGTTACTGCTTGGTAACAAGTCTCTTTTGTGGGACCCTGTTGAGGTGTAAAAATGGCCCATTTTTTGAATTTGGATAGCCAACCCCTTCCTTGAGCCATCTCAATCCAGTCCGGCAACAAGATTCGATTAGGCCCCTTTAGACCCATACAATTCTACATGAACCAAAAAAAAAAAAAAAAGTAACAGAAAAAAAGATTCAATAATGACAAATCATTACCTAGCAATCAAGGAAGTAAATGCAGACAATTAAAAAATATTTTGTGATGATTATTGTGTAAGGATATATCTTTTCTATATTTTTCATGGAATATCAAAATTTTCTGAATATCATTATTAGAACAACATTGAGTCATATATATACATATATATATATATATGTATATACTTTACATGAAATATCTATTATTATCCTAATATATATATATATAATGTATTTTAAAAGGATACACTTAAGTCCTAAAATAGATTAAACTTGGCGTTGTTTTGCATTTTTAGTAACATATGTAAACAATATTTCTGTAATTTGGGACCCTCTATATTCTGTTTGATACCGACATTTCAATCATCGCCCACGAGCTGGTGAAAATGCACATGTATTTTATAATAAACGATCTAGTTGCTTCACTCAAGGCTAGGAATTGCTCTATTACGTTGTGACGTCGTTTTAACCTTTTATGAAGGTTTTTTTATAAAAAAAACAAAACAGTATGTCGTTAATTGTCCCAAAAGACTAAGGCAGCCTCAAAATTGATGTGATTCAATCAAGGATCATATGGGAAACAGGCTGACCACCACCAATAATCGTTGTGTCAAGTTCTAAATTTTATGCTAAAATAAAGGTATAATTTTCATGCCTAACCAATAATTTAGGCTGAAGTGTCCTTTGGCTTTATCCATTATATCCATTTCCAAGTAAGCAAGAGCATGCAAAGAACCATTTACCCCAATCATAAATCACCAAAAAAAAGTTGAGGGAAAAGTAGAATTCTCTTTTATCATGCATGAATTTGCCTCTAAACATCAACTTAAGACATCTTTAGGGAATCTGTTAAGATAAGATAGAAAGTAAATATATTATTAAGTTTTTGAATTATTGTGAAAAATGCAGTGTATATGATAGTTGAGACAAACTAAATCTCTTTATTTATTGTCTAAGTTTCAATCAAAATATGCAATTAAACCAGGATATCTAATTTCTGTCTAGTTTTTTTTTTTTTTTTTTTTTTTTTTTTGGTGCTTGTGTCAAAACCCAATCTGGTATAATGCTTTGGTCAGCATAGACTGTTGAAAGTTCTTTCTTATGAGTGATATGAGCAATCATCTCTAGTTCATCCCTTTTCTGTTTTAAATGTAATGTTTTAGATCAGAAGAGAGATTTCTTTTCTTTTCTTTTCTTTTCTTTTTTTTTTTTTTATTTTTTCTCGAGCTGATCAATTACACATTGACCCCATCATGACTTGTTGAAAGTTGCCAAAATGACAATATGTTACACAATCAACAATCATATCCTTTGCTGATCATAACCAAAGAAAAAGCATAGATATCTCTTCACTAAGAAGGTTTCTTTATGGATCTTTATCAAAAGAGATTAGTGTGTAATTCAAAATTAGCACATTTTTTTAATATTATTCTGATATCATGTATTGCAGCTTTACATGGAGAAATCCACATCGTATGCTTAAAAAAGATTATTCTCTTCCAAGTTTAAAGTTCTTTCCCACTGGCTGGAATTGCAAAGGAGATGCTGCATTATCTAGTTTAAGGACCATTTTAATGCTCCATTAAGAGTACGTAGAATAATATCTATGATTGTTCATCACGCTTTATCATAATGCATTATTGGAAGAGTCCTAGGAGTACATTCTCCAATTAAGACCAAAAGTAGGGTTAAGAGGGGGAAAAAAAGGAAAAAAAGCAGAAAAAAAGTTGATCTACACCACCCACTAAAAGCTAATGAAGTCCATGTTTTCATTTAGCGAGCAAAGAGAAATGTCACGAGCTATTATTTTTCATCTTTAAATTAAGAGGTCTGTAATTAGGCTCATTTTTTAGAGGGTTTTTAGCAGGTGGTTGAAACTATTAATTGTAATTGTTTTTACTGTAGTATGTGAGAGCTTTAGACTTTAACGATTTTTTTGTTTGTTACTATAGCATGTGAAAGTTTTACACTGTTCATAACCGATAAAGTAGTCCAAACCATAGTTCGAACCGATCTGTCAAACACCTTATTAAAGCTCCACTAGACTCGAGAATGGATTCCAACAATAGGACACACCGTGTACAAGACTCCAACATTGGGTTTAAGGAGCCGTATAGAGCTAAAAAATATGGAGCCACGAAACACCTCTGTTACATCAAAGACGTCTCAAGAAACAAAAATAGTAGATTTACATCTCCAACCTTCTTTTTTTTTAACTCAAGCATGTTAATCAACAATGTTTTCCCACGTGTTATATGCTGCTTGGATTGTCTTTGAGAAACTTCCTCCAGAAATGGGAAACTTGATGCCTTAGATCGATCAACTTTTATGTATTGTATTTGTCTCGAAGTTTAGTCGGCTGACAAGAAGTTCTCGTGGAAAATAACAAAAAAGTTGAATTATTATAGCAATAATTCATATAATTAAATCTTTTTTTTCCTAAAAAAATTTGAATTCCATAGAATCCAAACCAGCTGAGCGCACCTACAATGCCATGTTCATGCTCCAAGTACATAATTTAGCCACCGGGGGGTTTTCACTTAATTAGAAAGACAAGAGGAAAGATCAAATATGATTTGACCAGTCCACGAGGGAAAAAAAAAACACTCTTAGACCATGATTTAAAACCGTAATCTATTATATAATTAGACTACAGTATGCGGTTATAAGACTTCAATCTAATGTACCCAACTTTAGTTTAAACTGTGGTTTTTAATCGTAGTTTAAAATCATGAATCTAAGACTTTATTTTATTCTGCTCATTGAAGATTATATGTGTAACCATCGATGACCACCAAGTCATAGGACGAGATTTGAAATTGTAATAGTCCGTTCGAGCTTGTATTATATATAAAAATTAAAAAAAAAATTATACCCAACTCATTTGGAGCCTTGGATTATGGTTATGTGATACTCCTTACGGTACTTTTTTTGCTTGATGTATTAGGATCCAATCTATTTCTTCGTTTCTAACTGGTTTAAGATAACCTTTGGAGCACCAACAAAGTTGGTTCCTCGCAAATTCATTATTTCATTATGTTCCTGAATCTCTCATTACAGAATTCTGACTCCTCTTTAACAATTTAAACTATATATTACTAACTAATTCGTTGGACAAATATGATATTTATTTGCAATTGGATACTTTGTACGGTCGGTACATGTATGAACATTCCTAACTACAAAGTTGACATACAATTTTACTTCCTCTTTCCGTTTTTTTTTTTTTTCCCATTTCTTTGTGCTCCATTGTCGTGTGGATCTTTGACACTCAACTAAAACATCAGTCTTCTCCAGTTTTCTTTTTTTAAAGACACTATTTGTTAGTGGATAGTTTGTGTTCTGTATTATGGGAGGAAGAATGTGTGGGAAAGACGCTTATTATTATTATTATTATTATAAACATGTTCTTCACAACAAGAAAAGAATATTACCCCACTAACAAGACCCATTTAAGACTTCAAAGATTGGTCGGAAGGGCTTAATTAGAACCTAAGAATGTTCAAAAAGTTAAGGTAGAGGCATACAAGACCTAATTTTTGCTGGCCCCACAGACTGCAACTTTAGAACATTAATGGGGTTAGAATTCATAAACTTCAATATTTAAAGCTCTCCAAAACATTATAGAAAGGGAAGCCTTAGAACCCCAAAATTAAATTTTGAATTTTTTTAGTGACTGTCACACCAAGAGGGCATAAGAAGCTAAAGCCCTTTTGCATCAAAATGTATATATATATATATATATATATGGGGTATAGTGTAGTCCCCTACAAAAGTCATGTTTGAACAAGAAATAGTCCATTCTTCATTAAATATGTGAACCAAAGATCACAAACACCTCACATGGCTTACACACACTGACATTAATCAGAGATGTTTACGCATGTGAATCATGGAGGGGGGAAAAAAATAAACTTTCCAGCATTGGGATTCAAGTAGATTCAAGTTGAAAATCCCGGATTTACAGGGGTCAAATAATGATGACTTATTTAAAGTAGGGTATGAAAAAATAACCTATTAGTCCGACTGTGCTTTGAGACATCAAATCTGTACCTGGTTATGTCATTATGCATTGCTTTAATTTAAGGTGATTTTGACTAAATTTTAAATTTGATGTAAGAAACTTGTACTTATTATATAATAGAAATTTCCGTCAAATGTTATATCCCAACACCTTTCGTTCAGTAGGAAGTTTCATTGAATAATGATTTGAATTACTTTTGGTTTGGTTGAAAACGCTGCAATTATTAAGAATTTTATTAGCTATTTTGGAAATTACGTTATAAATGATTTAAATTAAAAAGTTTGAACCAATGTGATGTGTGAAACGAAAAGTGTATATTACGTGCATCTTTCTTTATTTATCAATTCGACATGTTTAAAGTTGAACATGAAAAAATATAGTTTTGATAAGACTATTTACAACAGCAAACTCTATATCAACTTATGTCCTTTTGCACACTTTTTTTATTTTAATGTGATTTATTCGTCAAGAAACTGTTCTAGGAGTTTCCTCAGATAATATCTCCAAACAAATTAAGCTTTCTTAACTAACTCAGGATCTTTGTCCAAAACCCAACAAAACAAGTATTTAAAGAAGTACGGAGCAGATAATAAATATGAAATTTTCACCCTTCACTTTGTCAACTTTTTTGTTCTCCTTGTCTCTCCCGTGATCCATAAATCCGGGTTTCAAAACCAAACCTCCTGACAGGAGTTGGTGAATCTTGTAACCTGTGTTTTGTCCCCTCAAGAACACACGATCTGCTTTTCCACTGTCAATGGTTTGTTTAATTAGTCATATTGTCAAGTGGATTCTGTAGATTTGATCCACGTCACTTCCCACAAACTCCACAAGGAAGAAGCGCCCCCCCCCACAAAAAAAAAAAAAACCCTCGAATTCCAACCAAATTTAGCTTGTAAAAATTAAATAATAATAATAATAATAATAAAACTCTTTGCTTGTATTCCACATTAAGTGTGCCCAAAGCTTCAAGGAAAAAAAAAAACCCCTTTTAATTATTTGCCTAGAGGTGTAACCTTTGATCTTCTTACTCAAAAAGCATCCAACTTTGGAGCTTCCACAAAAAGTTGTGCACAGCGTTTAATATTCCACAAGAGGATACAGTAGTGGGTGCACTGATTAGATGCGCCTAATAATCAAACTTAATTTACCACAAAGATATGTAAAAACTCAATTAAGGAATCTTAAAAGTGGGGTTTTGGATTAATGGATTCCACTTAATCATTTGTCTATAAAAACCCAAGAAGGGCTTTCAAATCTTGTAGCAAGCTATCTCCCATTTCCATACAGTCAATACCCAATTGGACTTTTTTTTTTTAATTTCTTCCATTTCTTACCCATATCTTTTTTTTACGTCTTTCACTTTCATATCAAAACCAAAATTTTGAGACCATTTTGAAGCCTAGCTAAGGAGGAAAGAGCCGAATCTGCGTGGGCTACGCGGACAAGGGAAAGGAGCGAGAAAGCCAAAACGTGGGTGTCCTTGTCCAAGGCCTTGAACCAAAAGAATCTTACTCACACGCCCGCACGCTTGGCCGCTTTGGTTTTAGGCCTTGTTGATTATTATCATTATTGTTATTATATCATAGTTTAGTCATTAAACATGAGTAAGAAGCTTCACTAATTAGTTCATTTCTTAATTTTCGTCGCCCTTTTGTCAATTGGTCCAAAACCTTGACTCCGTCGACAGCGCCGAGCATGCCCGTCCAAATCGCCACCTTCTCACATCTCTCCACGTGGCAACAACACCGGCTGATAAGATCCAGTGCCGGTGCCCATTGGTTGTTAAGCCTCCCAACTTGTTAAATATTAACACTAACATTATCAAAGCCAATATTATTATTGTCTAATATGCACATACACATATAAATACACGTGTTTGTATATGTGACATATTTATAATCATATGGAGGTTTGATGTCATTTGTGGTTTATAAAAAATAAAAAAAAAAGATTGACCCTCGTTAGCATAAGTTGGTTGGGGAGTGACGGACGGACGGCCTGCTTGAGTGAGACTGGTTTAGCCATTTTTACACAAACCTCCCTCCTTTTATCTATTTATCTATCTATCTATATCTATCTATCTTTTGTGTATGTTTGTGTGGGGTGTGGTTGTGGAGCTGTATAGAAAGTGACTTCCTCTTCTTCTACTCCTACAACTATTTCCTTCTTTCTTACCCTCCCTTCATTTCCTTTTCTTATCTGTCTTGTAGCTTCTTCTATAGTTTTCTCTTTCTAATATTTTTGTTTCTCTAGAGAGAGAGAGAGAGAGAGAGATGGGGAATTGCCAGGCTATAGATGCTGCAGCGCTAGTGATACAACACCCATGTGGGAAGATAGAGAGGTTGTATTGGCCTATAACTGCCAGTGAGGTTATGAGGATGAATCCTGGTCACTATGTTTCTTTGATTATCCCATTGCCAGCTTCCAATGAAGATAAGAAAAATAATCATAATCAACAACATAATCATCATGATCAGGATCAGGACCAGATCAAGACCGTCCGATTCACTCGGGTTAAGCTTCTTCGGCCTAGCGAGACTCTTGCTCTGGGCCATGCCTATCGCCTTGTTACTACTCAAGGTAAAGAAAGAAAGAACGAAAGATTTCTTTTTTTTTTTTTTCGTTCTTAATTTGAATACATAATAAGAGTTTGATCAATGTTGTTTTGGTTTTTTGTGGTTGAAGAGGTTATGAAGGTGTTAAGGGCAAAGAAATATGCAAAATCCAAGAAACAGCAAGCGGATTTGGTCGAGAAGTCGGACAGTGCTTCGGAGAATCATAATCAGAGTACAAGCTGTGATTTAGAAGTGAAGCCTGCAAGGAAGACTTATCAGGTATGTTAATTATCTTTATTCTTCTTAGACTTTTGTTTTTGTCAAGTTTTTGTATCAACATCATGGATTTTTAGTCTTTCCAAATGGGAATTTTCTTGAAACACAATCTGTCAGTTGGATGGAAATCTTCTCTTGAAGCACTTGCCAAAGAAAAAGATATTACAAAACGGAACTTGTAGAGATTTTCTTTGAAACCATATCATAAGATATGCTATGGAAAATAGTGCTAACGAGATAGTTGTGTGGTATAATTTCAGGCTCTGAAACTTGAAGGGAATCGACAAAGGATGTCGTCGTCGACAAATGCCGCCGTAACGAGGTCCAAATCATGGCGTCCCTCGCTACAGAGCATCTCTGAAGCTGGAAGCTGATAGCGGCCAGCAGCTTTGGAAATTCTGATGTGACTCAACGGCAGATTGGTTGTTTCAAGTGTGATGCACTGGAATCTATCATTCCCTGATGCCTCTTCATAGGAGTTTTTAACAACATGAACCAAAAAAATTACATAAACATGAACCATCAATCATGGAAATGAAAAGAAATGTTTCTAGTCCACATAGCCCAACCTTGGCCTTAATTCAGATCATGTTCAAGTAATTCTTCAAATATTTGTATAGCTGCCAAAAAAATGAAAAAAAAAATGAATCAAGTAAATTTTTGTGATCCACATGGGTTTTGTAAACTTTTGTGATTCCGCACTATTTTTTGTTTGACTGAGGATATTAAACACAACTTGAACATAATAATTTAACGATTACATGAACCAAGAGAAGGAAATATCACTTGGGTTGTTTTGAGTTCCAGATTTCCCAATCCTGGTCAACATGATTTTGAGCCCATAACAGTGAGGCCCTGGCCGCCAGAGGCGCTCCAGGCAAGTCCCTCTCCTTGAGAGCAATCATCATGTCAGTGAAAGGCTCCACCAATAATGTCCCAGGTCCTCCATACTCTTTGCGCAAGAAACGACCAAATATCTGGTTTGCAAAAACAGGCCTGTCAAATCCATCAATATTATTGAGAAATTTTGAAGATTTTTGTAGATATGGAATCTTACACACAGGTAGAATGTCAAAACATGGCCAGCATCAGGCCAAACTTGCACAAAAAGCTAGAACAAATTGATGGAAGCTGTCTACGTGAAAACAGTGCTGAGATGCAGTAAGGTAACAATTATTGCACTGTTTTCAAGTCAAGCAAGAAAGCAAAACCTCATAACATGTGAAAAAGGAAGATGGATTTTTTTTTTTGGCTGATTCTATAGGAGTCCAATAATTGGAAATAAAAGTATTTTTATGGCGCTGGCAACTTTGTTTTATCTATGAAGTATGTACGTTTTAGTCGTTGGATTAACTTTTTAATTGTCTAATTTAAAACTAAAAACAATTATGTTTTATGTATTTTAAATGTTTGACGTGACCAGCCGTATATCATATTTTTATAAAGGAGAAGACAACTTTGTTCCGTCTATAAAGTTTGGGTGTTTTAAAAATTAGATTAGCTTTTTAATTGTTTGATTTATGATTAAAAATAATTTTATATTATGTATTTTAAACATTTAATGTAAACAGTTACATATTAAATCGTTAAAATCTTAATTCAACAGCTGAAATGCTTTGCCCCATAGGAATCCCCCCTTCAATCTACCAAAGCCTTTCAATAGGACCAGTGAAATAAGAGGAAATTGCATGGAAGTGAGGCCAATCTGACTAGGATATACAGATGATGAAAAAGGGATGAACAAATTTTTCAACTACATTTTTAATTACCAAGTAACATAATGATTGACATGAAACAAATGTAAGAGCCTGTATTAACCCAAAAACAATTATCAGATCTTGCAAACAAAGCAATTAAAATTGACAACTTGATTGACATATTCCAACCGAGTAAAAAACCAGTAGTCTTTTTACTTTAGTAACCAGTAACTGACAAGCCAAGAAAATTGGTTGTAAAGAAAGTCTCTTCAAGTGCTGACAGCTTTTGTCCACTGTTTTTATTTTTAATTTATTTTTAAATCCAGAAACGATCAAGAAAAATAGTGAGTTATCATTCTGTAATCTTCCCGGTGTCAAAAATGTATTATTATTAGTCTCAAGGATCAGCATTTTGCCCATTTCAGAATCAGATGATATATATATATATATAGATATATATTTTTGCCTTTTGTCGAAACAAAGAAAAAATCAAAGCCCACTTCAGGTATTGAAAAGTCACTTACATTCATGTAACTAAAAGCATGTGTGACAGCCTTGGCCAGTGATTATTTTTGGTGTAGGTTTGTACACTGAAATGAATGAGATTTTTGTGCAAATGACCAAAAAAAAAAAGAATGCTTTCAAAGATGCAAACATACCTACTCGCATATTCCCTGGCTCGGTAAATTGGATAATTACTCAAACCCTTTTCCATGTTACAATTTTTTTTATCAAGGTTAGGACTGGAAACCACATTTGGCCACTAATTTTTTGGTTGGCAGAGGTATATCAGAAATTCAGAATTCAGAAGTCATCAATTATGTTCATCTAAGAAAAAGTCCTCAACCAAGTTGGCCCTAAACGACGTCATTTTGAGTATAAAAACAAAGCAAAGAGAGATATTGCCACTTAAAATTCAAGGCCACAAGTGCTAATAAAGTACTTCACCATTCTCCCCCGAGAAAAAAAACCATATTTTCCGTGCTTAGTAAATATAATTAAAATTAACTTTTTTATTATCAAATAGTATAAAATTTTTACATATTATAATAAAAAATAAAAAATTTTTATAATATAAAATTTTTATATATTATAATATTTTAAACTAAAAAATTAGTTGCAACGGTATCAAACACCTTGTAATAATTTATCTCTCTCAATTAAAAAAATTAAAAATAAAAACACATCTCTCCTGGCTGCTACAACAAAGTCACTACGAAGTAAATTTATTCCTAGGTTTCTAAAGATAAACTACATTCTTTGAAAACTTTCAAATAATAAAAATCAGAATTTTCTCTCTCAAAAAAAAAAAAAAACAATTGAGAAAGTTTTATGAATCAAAAAAGAAAATACCTGAACGCAAACTTCAACAACATCATCGAGATCATTCCCGAAATTTTCCTTCTCCTTCGACAGCCTCTTCAAGAGACCATCTCTGAACTTCCTCGTCTCCTATAGCAGTCACCAGATAATATAAAAAAAAAAAATAAAACTTCGAAAACAAGCACATTACCAAAAAACAAAAAAAAAAATTCACACACGAATATACTTCTACTTACAGATTCGGCAAATTCGGGAATAGGGTCAGGGTAGACGTAGTTCCGGAACGGCGTCGTTGCGCTCCGACAGCTAACGACGCCGTTTTTGGAGGAAAAAGTGGACAAGCCGGGAGAGGAAACGACGGTGGAGCTTCGGGATTTGGCGGGAGAGAGTGGCAGTGGAGAGGGAATTGGAAGGCCGTGGATGGTGGCGGTGGTGTACGGAAAGAACAGCAGTGCCATTGGATTTTGTGGTTGGGATGTTTTCTTGTTTGCTGTTTGGTTGGCGAGAAAGCGAACTGGCGATGTTTGAATACTCGCGGGACTTGGATGATGAAGCGTGGCCTGGAGTTTTGCGAAGCCGTGACCGTCCGATTTTGAAAGTCGGTTATGGTCGTTATTCGAATAAGTGGACTGCCAAATTGATCATTAGCGACATATGGGCTGAGTTAGAGTCCAAGAAGAATGGGCCGATTGCCAGATGGAATTTCAATTTCCAAATCGAGAAAATCACATGTTATAGCATACTTTTAAAAGGTTATATTTTTTTTATGCCATATTATTATTTATATTATATATTAAATTATGCTATAAATGAACATATGTAATATAAGAAGTAAATCTTAAAAAATGTTATTTTTAAAATTCTCCTTCCAAATTTGTTAGTGTGGCATAAACAAAAAGTAATGTTCTTTTCATTACAAGAATCATCATCTTTCAAAGTTTCTCAAGGAAATTGTTGTCCTTGTTTTCTAAGCATTTGAGAATGAAATGAAATTATCTCAGAAAGTGTTCATAGAGCTCTTTTTTACACTAAAACATTATTTTCTTTCTTGATTAAAAAACATTAGTTTCATTCATTTCAATGTTAGTTGACTACATATATAAAATTAAACATCAAAATGAAAAATGGTGAATTTATTTTCAGAATTTTGAGAAAAGTAACAGATTTATTTTTTGAGAAATTAAAATAAAGAAAAAAGAAACAGTATTTCTAAATCCAAACATGAAAATTTACAACAACAATTTTTTTAAATTGACAAGTTAATATACAAAAAGATAAATTAAAGGGAAAAAAATTTGTCTCCTAAATGCTTGCCAAGGGCGATCCCCAACCACCAAAACTCGAGTTATGGGTCGTCGGTGACCTATCCACGGCATGGTTATTTAAGACCAATTTTTTTGCTAGCTGTTTTTTTTTATTTTTTATTTTTTTAATTATAGGTTTTTGGTAAATTTGGTGTGAATGGTCTCACTCAATCTATGGTGTAGCTGTTTATTAATTTTTTTTTTTTCCATTTGATGAGGATCTAAAAGCTAATAAATAGGTCTTATTGATAAGAAAAAGTAGAGGTTCTTATTGTAAAAATTCTCTTATTTATTTATGTATTTATTTATTTTTCCTTTATAAAACCTTATATACCCTTCTCTCTACCTTTTTTCTTATTTTTTATCCTTATAACCTTACATATATTTTAACATGTATTTATTATATTTTATTATTTTAATATGTGTATATGTATATCTATAATAAATCATTATATTCAAAAAAATAAAAATAAAGTGGAACATGCACCGGCCTAGGCCCAGAGAAAGAGTCGGAAAAATTAGTCGGAGGACAAAGGCGTGACTAATAAGGTAAGATAAATACAAAGATGTCAAATTTTAAAAAGGATAAAAATAATGGCCGTTCTCGTCTATAAATGGCTCCCCTCTGCAACACACACTGCACGTTTCCACTAGTTTACACATAAAATCGTAACGAGTAACTAGATTTGTAAGCACGTACTTTTTAATTTCACCGGAGCTTATTCTCTTCTATATACGTTGGTATATCCCCTCCCTATATGCACATATTTTTCCTCTTCACTTGAATATAAACTGCCTGCATACTGGCTTTTTTTTAGCATACGACTAAATAGATAGGTCCATAAATGAAATTCACAAACATTATCCAAGAAGCTGCAGTCGATCAAGCGTTTAATATTCGTCTTAAAATATAATTAGGACCACAATATGCTACTGAAGAAAAAATAAATTGAAAAGGTGCATTAACAAACCCAATAACAAAACGCCTTTCCCATATAAATTCCAAAAGTTATGTGGAAAGCGTATAATACAAAGCAAATGTGAAACGTTGTTCTTATAAACAAATAAAAAAATCGTGGCGTTTCTAAATTAAGTAATAGCTTAAAGCTACGGCCAGATGGCGTCTAATAATAATTAACAAAACAACAAAACAACCGGAAAGTTAAAAAGAATGAGCATGAAAGTGTATAAATCATGCGTGAGATATTACCGTTAATAGATTGATATAAATGCCTCGTGTATATCTATTGGATTGCATATATATTGTTTTTTGTTTGGATGGAATCTCCTAGAGCGGCTAATTATACCTTGTTTTGTGTCACTTATGTAATTTCTTTTCCTACTTTATCATGTTGGTTTTGTTAAACTTGTCGAGTTTAATTTCTGTTCGGTATATCGGTTTTAATTATCCACAGTGTAAAATATTTACATGATATAGTTTTTAAATTTAAACTGATTTACGTAATATTTTCTAATTATGATCTCGATCGTCATGGCTTTATGCATCCGTAGCATGTAGATCATGAAAAAAACTATACCGATATTAATGTTATTAAAAAAGTTATAGAAAACACAAAAATTAGTTATGACATATATGTATAATTTTCTCTTGTAAAGTATTTTTTTTATTCATCGTACTGAATTATAGCAACTGAAAATAAATGTATAATTTTCACATTAAAAATGAACCATTATAATTTTTGTTCTTATTTGTTTAATTTTATTCTACTATATATTTATATTCCTCTACTTAGTATAGAATTAAAGCTCCAATTCTTAACAGGTTCAATACACATATTTACATATTTACTTATCCTCCAAGCTGTCTAACTTATACATTATATACAACCATATGTCCTTGAAATATTATTTAATGGCATGACAAATGAAAATATCTCCCCCGTTATGGGATAGTGATTGGAATGCACTTGGATGGGATATTAATTTTTATATATACGTGTGTGTGTGTGTTTTTTTTTTTTTCCCTTTCATTTTTTTTATTTCCTTATGTTAAGTGTGCTAAGTGTTTTGTGTGCATTTATATATGGCTTCATGCGCTCTTAAGGTTTGGTATAAATTAAGAAGATATGGAATATCTCCTTATATATCAATTATTACTATTGAGAATGATAACTTTGAAAAGAAAAATGTACCTTCCTTAAAAACCATTCCCCCTCTCCGTATCCAGTCTTGTCTAATTTAACATTTTTATTGCACGTACTCTCCTTTTTGATCCTTCCTTTTTCTCTCCTTTCCTAATCACATTTTCATGAAGCGAAAAACCCTAGTACAGGTAATTATCTTTCGGCTAATAACTAATAAACTTCCTTTTTGCGAAATAATTATAGAGGGTTAATTGCATAACTACATTTTTCAGTTTTTATTAATTTTTAATTTATTTTTTTGTTTTTTAAAAACTATAAAGGTATTCTTTGAATTTGAAAAACTTATTTCAATTTGATCTTTTACAGACATTTTTGACTTAAAACATGAAGATAAGATAGAAATACCTTTGAATAAACCTAATTTGTTTATGAAATATATGTTTCTTTTTGAGAAAAATATTAAAAAATTTAAAAAGTCATAAAACTTAATATTTTCTTTTGAAATTTGATGTCTTGTTTTAGGATTTTTTTATGTTTTTAATATCTAAAAAATTTATCATAATCATTTAAGGGTAGTCATGTTGTTTTGCTTAATTTTTTCTA
The DNA here is from genome assembly GCA_946598075.1 of Artocarpus hirsutus. Classification (NCBI taxonomy): domain Eukaryota; kingdom Viridiplantae; phylum Streptophyta; class Magnoliopsida; order Rosales; family Moraceae; genus Artocarpus; species Artocarpus hirsutus. The sequence continues at coordinate 30,872 of CAMOHE010025150.1, forward strand.
TTTATAGAGATAAACTTAAAATAATTTTCTAAAATTTTAAAGATACCTTTATAGTTTTTAAGAACAAAAAGACAAATTTAAAAATAATTAAAATTAAGACGTACAATTATGTAATTAACCCTAAATAATATATATTTATCCTTTTTTTTTTCTTTTGTCCAACCACGTAACATGACTTGCTAACACCAAGTCATCTATGGAAGGACTTTTTACCTACTTTTACTTTACCTCTTTCCATTTTACCACGCTTTTTGTTTCTTTCTTTATAGTACTTGTCACCCAATAATTGCTCCTTTTATATAGTTTGACATGTAAAGAGCCATATATATGGCTGCTTTCGCAATTATGACAAGAAAATTATGATGCGTGTTTGCACACACACACACACACACATATATATATATATATATGAATATACTCCAATGAATAAGGGACGGCGGCTATATGGCTCCCATGGATGTCGTTGATGATTAAGAAGACTCTTTTGTCTCCACTCAGCGCTTGCTTCTGATGGAGGTCCAGCTGAAGGCACTATCAAACACCAATTAAAGCAAAAAAATAAAGAAAACCACGACATACACGCTCCCTCGAGAACAGCCAACCCTATATGCTCCTCTCTTTCAACTCCTTTTCATGGCATCCAAAGAAGTGATGATCACGTAAATGTGAGAGTTGGAAAGGAAAAAAAATAGTGATAATAATAATGATAATAAAGCAAACACTATAAGCCTCCAGACCCTTATCCGGCCACACCTATTCACATCTTTTCTTTACATCTCCCACCGTTTGATACATTGGTTGGAATTCTTCAATTCGAACTAAAACTCTCGATCAATACCTATAATGTAAAGCAAAAAATTGCTACAATATAAAACTCTCATATACTATAATTTTTAAGCTCACTTTTCTAGTTCAAACCAATTTGACAAACAATCTATGCTTTTTTTTTTAAGTAATTCTAGTGTTATTTACTTTTGTATTTATATATATATACACACATATATTTGTATATAGACGAGGACATACTATAGAACATTCTATGCACGCGTCAATCTAAAGTACGTATGTGATCTTTAGATAATATGAATACATTTTGAAGATCTATTACAAAGTTAACAAAATTATGATGAAGGCGAACTTGCTAGAAAGAACATAATTATTATGATGGTTGATAAATATACGTGGTCTCTATCGAATATAAATGGGTCTACTTAATTAGCTTGAAGAAGTCATTATTTAATTATGGAGACAAAATATGAATGTTGGGGAATATGGTGTTATGATCAAAATTTTCCTTTATCAGTTGCCATTTTTTTTTCTTGTAAAAAAAAAATTGGTCATGGCCATGGGGACAATGAGTGCTCGAAAGACTAAAGGGCGTTGCTGTCTTGCTTTCAGCATAAAATCATAAATCGTATCTCAAAAATTCAGTATCATTCTAGCTTTTGAAATCTTTACTACAAAAGACCCTGTAGACCTTTCCAGCAACCCCACAAGCAAATTGTTTTTTTTTTCTTTAAACAACCCAAAAACCATATATATTTGAAAGCTGAATTTTTAAGGGTCCTCTATATATTTTTGTCATATGGCCACATAAAGCTGAAAAATTCAGGCAGTAAAAGAGAGTAAGTAAAGAGCTAGATTCTGATATCTTTCCCCACTTTTTCATGAGAAGGGGAAAAAAAAAAGAAATTTTGGCTTTTGGGTTTATACTTAGGATTCCTCACTTTAAAAATAAAAACCATTCTCTTTGGAGAAAAAGAAAGTGCATGTGCAGAAAAGTTTTTCTATAATATGCATTGTGCAAGATAAGGGAGGCTAAAGCGACTGAGACCCTACAGAAATTTAACTCCAATATTAGAAACGAGTTTACCAAATATATAAAGCGGCCATTTTTGTTCGTTATTTGGTGTAATTTGAGTTACACGTGTCATTCTCTAATTGGTCTATGATCAAGTAATAGTCTATATATGATTATTACCACCTATATACTTTCAACCTAAGTTATAATGGCTGAATTATAACTTTTAATCATAAACACAAACTCTCATACGGTATATTTTCTTGCAGCCTTTAATCATTATCATTGGGGGATATAATGGTGGGAACCAATCACTTACAAAATCCACACAGGTTCCACATCCTTTATCTTTTTATTAAAACAAAAAGAAAAAAGTGACAAAATATTTCACCTTTTAATGTCCAATAAGTGTATATCACGTACCCATCGTGCCCAAATTTGTGGGTTCTGTAACACTATCTACTTGTGCTCAAAGGGTCCCTTAAATTAAAAAATATCTAAAATGTGTACAAACAGTCACTACTCAAAGGAACCAAAGCATAGCCTTTTATATAACCTATCTCTCTCTCTCTCTCTCTCTCTATATATATATATATATAAAAAGATAGATATCCAATATTTAAGAATATATAATCACTATTAAAACCTAAACTTGTAACCATAATAGTTTTTAGCAAAACTTTTAATAACAACAAAATATTATGACTAATGTACAATTACTCACAAACTATAATTTAATTTTTGTTGTGACTAAACCTTTTAGTCATAGGGTTTTTAGTTACGAAATATTCCGTGACTTAAAACGATTGAAAACCAGTTAACAAAAAATTTTAGTCTAAAAAAAAATTGAACTAAAGTTTATGGTTAAATGCATATTAGTCACAATGAATACTATGATTAAAAATTTTGTTAAAAACTGTTATGACTAAAAGTTTAATTTTTTGTACTGAATCTTCAATACTTGTAGCATTTTTCACTCACAAATACGACATTATTTATGCATTCCATAATACTCAATTTATTTATATATATATCATTTAATAAATATAATTCAACATATAAATATTGAATGTTATATTTGTGAAAAAAAAGTGTTACAAATGCTATGCCGTATTAATTAGGTGTCAGAATGTTATAAGTGCCGTACTCATCCGGCGCCATATTTGAGAAAATTGTGTGGCGTAATAATTAAGATTGCTTCGACCTCACATTGCAACGATTATTGGTCCAAACGGCCCACGTACACACGTGCATGCAGGGACAATAAACATCTAACAAAGGGATCCATCGAAGCCTTATATTTGTGATGTTAATTTCTACACGTTTATTTCTTTATTTCTTTTGGGTGAATTAGCTGCATTCAACTACATGATTTATGTTATACACACATAAATATGCATCGATTTATTGTGGTTGCCGCCCACGGCTTGTCCTATTTCTTGACGTTTTTGTTGAAACTAGAATCCAATCACTTTATTAATGCAATATCTATACTCCTATCGTCACATGTGTATCATAATATACCACACAAACTAAATGGCTATATGACGCGCGTGTGTGTGTGTGTGTGTGTGTGTGTGTATATATATATATATATAATTTTAGTTAAAATAATCCAAATGACCATTGGCGCACGAGACCGGCATTTTTTTTTTTTTTTTTGAAGTTATAACGGAGACATCAATAATTATAGTTGTGGACCCATGGGAATTATATATTAGGGTGGTTTTGATTAGACATATTGTCCAAATCCATGGTTTTCCAACCATTGCTGGCCTAATGAGGAAAAATCCACAATATAATATCATTCACTTAAGTTGATTATATTAATTTTATTTCAATATTTTTAATAAGTGCTTTCCGAAACGCTGGATATATATATATACACACACACATATATACATACGTCTGTATGTATGGGTTCCACATTGTTGGACGAAGCTCCTTTGTAAAAGCTAGCAGCAACTAGCAAGTAATAAAAAGAGCTTCTTATATATATATATATATATATATATATATATATATATATAAAATAACGTCCATTACCCGTGAAAACGTATATCCTCTACTTTCTATTAACCGGGCGGTCCTCAATGTCCTTGATAAACGGTCGATTGGCACATACAACAGACCAAAAAGAAAAATCTTAGAAAAATCGTACTTAAAGAAAGCATGTCACTACGTTTCCTTTTTTTTTTTTTTTTTGTGGTTTCTTTGCTTTCCATTCTGGGTGGTCCAATTTGAGGCAGTGAAATACATAATTTTCATCTGCATAGTTGGAGAAAAAAAATTAAAAAAAAAAGAAACAAAGAAAAAGATGGATGAGATAGAAGAACAATATTTTGATTCAAGGTGCTGGATCGATACATAACATGCCACGTATCCCACATGGAGGTGATATGGATTTCATGACATGCAAAAGATGCCTAAGATATATATATATATATATACATATATATCTATGCACTGCACTTACCTTTTTACAAGCTATACATATACATATATACGTATATATATATATATATATTAAAGGGAAACGATGAAAACACGTGTTATTGCATGCAAAAATAATATACCATGTGTCTGGGATTTAAGGCTAAATGGCAGGCTCATTTCTGAGCTCTTTCTATATGTTAGTGTAGGAAACACCCTGCCAGTTAAAGTTGCTTTTTCAAGCCTTGGCTTTTTCCCACCATTTATACAAGTCTCTCTAGACACTACTAGTGTACACTCCCACCGCCATTATTATATATATGTGTGTATTTATGATCATATTGTACTATATATAATATTGCTTCTCATCTATATACGTGCTACACTAATAATAAAGATTGGTATATAAATGTTATTAGAAAATTTATGAAATAGACTTCAATGTCATATCGGAAGCGTTGGAATAATGATAATATGCACTGAATGTCATGACAGAGTTTGTCTGATATCTCAAGGAGATCAAGAAAATGATGGTGAGAGAGAAGAGCCAATATATATGTATATATGTATATGTATGTATATGTATATGTGTGTGTGTGTGTATATATATATATATATTATGGGGTTATTTAGTCACGAGATGGCAAATGATAGAAGAGTCATATTCACTGGCACTGATGTAGTTTGCTGATCATGAACCAGCTTTAATTGCGAGCGGGACCTAGCTCAAGTCCCTTCATCACTTCCATCTTTGGCGGGCTTCACATATAATTCCACAGCTATTTCATTAAAAAAAAAACCTCTTTTTTGATAAATATTTATATTAAATACGAAAGGTAATAAAAACAAACCGCAAAGCTACAAAAGTCTCCATTGTCAAACACGTGCCATGCAGAAACCGAGCAAGTAATACTATTCGAAAGAGAGAAAATCTATTTTATTATTATATTCACCATGAGTCCATTACAACACGCGTGAAGGCCCCAAAGACCTCAGTATGCTTTTTTTCTTCTTTTTTTTTTAAAAAAAAAAAAGAAAAGAAAAAAAAACTCGAAAAGGCCAAAAACTTCGGCCACGTGAGAGGTTTTTTTCGTCTTCCTCCCTCCCAAAAAAAGAAAATCAAATAAACATTTAAAAAATTGAAAAATAATAATAAAAAAAGTGTGACGCACGTGTGACCACCAGTACCCGTGCGAACACCATGTTGATCAAAGAGTCCAATGACCAGTATAGTTAACTAATTAAGGCCAAAACCCTCATGGCCAATAAAAGAGGCAATTCCCGCCAAAAAGCACTCATACACACGTGTGTGCTACTGCACCTATTGCTAAAGCACACGTACCACTCAAAAAAAAGTCTAAAGAAGAGGTATTTATGTGAAATATGGAGGATATATATGTGTCTAATCTTATTGTGTTGTTGAATTTTTCTTCTCTCCCATTGAAAGAGGCAGAAATTGAAGCAAATGATGGGGGGCCTAGCTTAGATGATGACTTGATGAGATGAGAAGCTTGACTTTATAGAAGCCATTAATTCATGAACCTGCTCAAACTTCAAAGTATAGTGCCAATATTGTGTATAATATAATCTTTGTTTCCCCATTTTGCCAAACATCTTTTGAAGAAAAAACCTAACAATATCACCCTCTCTTTACGAACTTCCTATTTTCATGGTCCCACATCAACTCCACCACCCCCCCTTCATTCAACAATCAATGCTGCCTTTGAATCCAATCTCCTCCCACTTCTTTCACACTCCATGACTCTCACTATTAAAAACAGATCTCTCTCTCTCTTTTCCCTCACCTTTTTTTTTTCTCTCACAAACACCCAAAAGATTAACAAACAAATCCCCTTCCCTTGGGAATCTGCAAAGCCATTTAATGGTATATGGCAATGCCCAACTAAAAAAATAAATAAATCTGCAAACTCAACAAACTCTCTCTCTCTCTCTCTCTCTCTCTCTCTCATAGATATTATATATATACTATAATCTACACCATCACTCAAGTCAATATTAATCTCAAACGCTCCCAAAAAATATTGAGGTTTCTAGGCAAACTTTAACCACAATTCCCCTTTTCTTTTTTTTCTTTTTTTTTTGCCCCTGTTTCTTTTATTTTATAATTCCCTCCTTTTTCCGTCACTCGGAGTTTCCTTTGTCATCATCTACCCATAAGCAGTTATTTAATTTCGTCCTTTTAAAAGATGATGACGAGGATGATGAGGATGAGTCACTAGTACTTGACCTCATTCTGCCTGGAATTGTTACTCGAACCTGTGGTAAGATTTTTACTGTCTTTTTCCGGCTACTACTTTCAACCAAAATATCTTTCATTAGCCCGTAGCATCCTATTATTTTCTCCTGCAAAAACCACCTTCTTATACATACGTATACTTTTTGGTTTACTAATTAATTATTATAAATTTTATCGTGCTAACACAAAGCTTACTTTGCTTAATCCGTCACACCATGATTCAGCTTGCTCGGCATTCACCATTGAGAAACTAGGGATCTCATTGGCCGCGGAAAGTATCGCCGCCGCCGCAGTGCATGACGGCCAATATTCAACAAAGCTAGCCTCTGCGGCAAGGATTAACATTGTACGTTCAAACTATTGTGACTTATTAATTAGCACGCATTATCGAGCTAGGTATAGATTATATATATATTTTTTGCATATATATTATCAATAGACTTTATTATTAATTATTACGTTAATTTACCTTGGATATTGGATAAGATAATTTCTGTGGCGCGTGAAATAAGAAAGGCAGTGAAAGTCCCAGTTGAGTCGAGCTTACATGCAAAGAAACTGATAAAACTGAAGGGTGTTATGGATCTCAGCCTCCAATCCAAAACACTAAGAACAAGAAGCTCCATTCTACGGATCGTTCGTGGTTCGAAAATGAACTTAGCACCCTCAATCTATATATATAGAAATTGCACATATAATTAATTTTATATTCACTCTTAATCTAAATTAGTCTCTAAAAACATTGAAGAAAAATTACTTACAAATCATATTATGCATATTAAGTTCAACATATGTATACATACATACCTGAAGATCCAACAAAGAAGGAACAAGAGGTTCCTCCATTTTCGCAGCCAATGACAAGCAAGCAACGGATAACAGTTGCAATGGCCACCCATTATATTGCTGTGAAAGTAATGACAAATTTGAGAAAAAAAATGATGGGTTTATCGATCACAGTCGTACTTAAAAAGGGCAAAAAAAAAAAAGGAAAAAAAATAAAACAAGGATAATAACAGATCATGGTTCAACTGTAGAATTTAGATTGCCCTGGTTTTCTCTATTTTTTTCACAATTGTGGGACGTGACGAGACAAGAATAACAAAGTTAATACAGGCATCAATAATGTGGAAGTGTACTTTTACACTGTTGTCATTAAAAAGTCAAGAGGCAAGCAATTACTCAACAAACAATTGGTTGGCACAATTGGTTGGCAATCCATAAGACAATTGTTGGCCTATGTGTTTTTTTATTACGCATAACGTGGTATAAATTATCTTTCTTTTTTTTATTGTACTTGGTACGTACAAATGTAGAATATATGTTGACAATAATGCCCTTGGCACCGTAGATATTCACCATGCGTTGTCCGTTAGTATCCTTTACCTTGCGACTTTTTCTCAGGGTTTGAAAAGTCAAATACAATTACTTAACTTTCTTCGCGTCAACAACTAAAAGTGACGAAAAAAATATTAATTTATTAACTACATGATAATTAGCAAAATTAATATAATACATGCCAATTTGTTAATGTTAATTAAACCTTGATCAGCTTAAACTAACCGGCAAGCGGCGAGAGTACAGGAACCGATCCAAGTAGTTGACGGAGAGATACGCCGTCAGCGGCTGAAAACCGTAGTAACAATGGACCTGCAAAAGCAAAACGACGTCGCACATATAATCAACCTTTAGCCGAAACAGCTTTGTCACCTACTAGTTACGCTAGCATTACCTCAGAATCGTAACGACTAAATGACAGAAATGAAAACACCAATACAAGGAATCTTTTACGCGCCGCCAATAACTATCGCGATCTGATCGAAGCTTTTTTTCGACATATCCGACGGCTGTCAAACAGTTTTGACGGAGCCGGAGAATGAAACAGTTGCAGATCTGTGGCATTTCCGTAATATCGAGCAACTTTAGGTCCGATTATTATTCTTTTTTTCCTTCCATTTTAATCAACTACTTGCTCGAGAAAGTTAACTAATTGATTTTCTGATTAATTTTCTCGGAAAAGTTTTAGGGTTTTCTTTTTCTTTTTACCTTGAGAATCCATGCAACGGAGAGAGCACGAGCGGAGGCGTCGAGCGGGTGAGAGCGAAAGCGAGCGAGGTAATCAACGCCGGGGACGAAGTTCCGCTCGTCCTCGATGAAGCTGGCGATGGATTCCTCGTTCAGAAAATCGTCGACGGAATATTCCATGTAGGAGGAGCATTCCGCCGGCGAGTATTCCTCCGACAGGATTCCGGAGTCCTCCCGGCAGAGAAGGTCGGAGAAGCAGTCCGAGCACGACACCGACATCATCGCCGCCGGCAAAGGCAATCTTTCATAACTCTCTTCTCATCTTTTGAATCTGTTTCGAAGTCCGAGCTATCGAGAAAGTCGCCGGAAAGTAATCGGAGAGAATTAGAGAGAGAGAGAGAGGTAGAGTGAGACTGTGAATGAGAGAGAGAAGATGAGAGTTTTGGTTTGGGTTTGAAGTTTCTCTATCCGTGTTTCCTTGGATATAAAACTGAGAAGAGTTTGTATCTTCCTTTTTTTTTTCTCTTTTTTTTTTGTGATTATTTTGAGACAAGAATAGCATATATAGAAAAAAGCGTGGGAAAATATTTTTCTTTTTTTTTATTTTCCCGGGAAAATTTTGATTTCCGTTTTGGGGAGAACGGAGGAGATTTTTATAAGTGCTGAGTTATACATTACGAAAGCAATTTTCAAAAATAAGATAATATACAATTTTTTTTTTTTTTTTTTCTGAGAATAAGATATCATAAGGCTGTTGGATTAGTGGTAAAAATTATTAATAAAAATTGTAATATATAAAAGTTAATATTATAATAATTTTTTTATTATAATATATAAATAATTAAATTTGTAGCGTAAAAAGTTAAGAGCTTGGCAGCCAAGATTTGTTTACGGTTAAGATTTTACACTACAGAGCGCGTGATACCTGCCGGGGTTTTTATTGGCTTACCCATGGATATAATTTGCATCGGCTCGTGTAGTGCCACGTGGACAAAACGATGGAAAAATTGTTGATGTTGATGACTTGTACTACTCTAGCTTCTAATTAACTACGAATATGGAAATTGTGCTAGTATATTGGAAAACCTAAGTCTTAACTCTCTCATGTTTTATTAATAAATAAAAAATAAAAGTCTTCTTCACCCTCTCTCCATCCATTGGCTTGAACATTGTAAACTCAATTATTACTAACTCAAGCAAAATACAAACAAGAAAAAAATGTTAATAATAATAATAAAAAGAAATTGTTCTAGTTTAGAATGCTAACTTTTATCCCAACATTGTGCACAAACTTTTAAATTATGGTTAACTTATTGTAGATACAACTTATCAATGCAACAATCTTTAAACAATTTACTACCAATAAAGTCTGACAAATTATAATTTGATACTAAAGTTGATATTATAGTTAGTATTTTTAACATATAAGAATATATTTAACAACGAAGTTAAAACTAAAAGTTGAAACGATTTTATTGTACCATATGAGAGCTTTATATTATAGCCTATTTTTAATTTATATTATAGTATATGAGAGTTTTATACCGTAGAAGTTCCAATTAAAAACAGGATTACAAAATACACCCTAAAAAATTATAAATATAATTATCAAATATTTGTTGTCAGGTCCCATGACGGTTGTTATCAACTTTGAAAGGATGTAGACTAATTACTCCTAATTAATAGATTCGCTTATGAAGACATAACAACTCACATATGATATTTACTTCATAAAATTTAGAAGTTCTGTCGCGTATATGCTTTAGAAATGCACCTTATACATATTTCAAAAAAAAAAAAAATGCACTGTATACTTTTTTTCCATATGTGGCACTCACTTCCAAAAACGCGTATACTTTTTGAGACGCATATATATTATCGATATTGATGTAGTTACAACCATTGACTCTAATAGCAACAGAGCTATTAAAAGGACATACACATGACTAATATTTAGTAGTTGCTATATTCACTTTTCTAGGGTGTTTGGTAAAATAATTTAAAACTCATGAGTTTTAAGTCAAATAATAAAAGACTCTTACATATTATAGTAAAAAATAAAAAATTATTATTATATAAAACTCTCATATATTACAGTATTTTTAACTAAATATATATTACAGTAAAAAATAAAAAATTATTATTATATAAAACTCTCATATATATTACAGTATTTTTAACTAAAATTGATTTTAATTATGATTCAAATTTAATTTACCAACCACTCTCATCAGCCAATCGATTAATGCAGCTCATATATATACACACACCATTCACTTTACCACTTTTTCAATCCCAATTTTCCCATTGGAAGAAGAAAAACAACAAAAAACATGAAGCTCAAATCTTGTCATATCCATTGGCTTTTTGGTCGGTGTTAATTAGCTGTATATGTCTATGATCTTAAGACCAAAGATCCCAGTGGCTAAACTTACTATTTTGTTTCTGTTTCAGTTTCCACCTTATAATCTACATCGTACACGTGTACACATGAATCTCTGGTTAGATATCTCTTTGGGAAGAGAAAAGCACAGTTTAAAACTATTAGCGTAAATCTCACAATTTTATTTATCTTTTGTTTCCCTTTCTAGATTTAAATTATAGCACAAGAGATAATATGGCGTGTCTTGTGGATCCTTTGTTAGGCATCACACATAACGATAATGATGTCAACATCGTTTTATAAGGTACGTATCGTTATATCTATTTTTTTTTTTTCCTTTGCTATTTTTTTTTATTTTTTTAATTAATTTTTCTTTGAAATATTCAATGGAACGCAATTGGGTCACCATGATATATCAAAAGAATCCAATTGCATCTATGAGATTTTTAAGCAATAAGCACAAAAAGAAGACAAAAAACTTTGACAGTTGACAACCCCGCAAAACCACCTTTGTTAATTTGGTCACTAGTCCAATGAAGAATTCATCAAATACACTGCTTTGTAATATAATTAGTTTTTCTATTAAGCATATTAAAATTGATTAGTTAGTACTTTAATTACCTAAATTCGTTTATTATAAAAAGAAAGGAAGAAAAGGAATGACAACGTACGTTATTCGATGGATCAAACACTGAAGATGAGCAATCAACGTCAAATACTTCCTCTCCATAAAAAAATGATCGATATTCAATTTTATTTTATTTTATTTTTTTTACATTTTATATGTTTTTTCTTATAGGGTTTTTTGCAGACATTTATACATTGATGCCAATGTACATTGCGGTTGGGGGCCATGTTCCAGAATAGACTCGACCAGGATCTTGAATTTCTAGTGAAAGTATTTAATTCATTTCAATAATTGTACCGACTTATTGTTTGGTCTTCATGTATTTAAGAAGCAAAGACTGCGTGAAATTGGATCTGTAATTTAATGGGAGACATCATTTAGACAAAAATCTTCATGTTAAATGATTTGGGTACCCAATAAATGATTCCATCCAATTAAATGTCTAATTATAATAGTTTGGTAGTTAAGTTATTTAATTGTAATCTGCTTGCTTTTTTTTTTTT
>CAMOHE010025151.1:0-16744 GCA_946598075.1 Artocarpus hirsutus
TTCTATCCGGGATCTTTCTGCCTCAAAGTGCTATGATTTTGACAAAACTAGGTCCAAAGTAATGTCTCTGGTTTGTTATTTGAATTAATCCCTTATTTATTATGGGACTACTATTAGCATGTGAATCATCTATTAAACACCATATGCAATGACGCTAAAACTGCGATGGATTCTATAACTAATGCTGAATGGTCTTCACATCACTTATGTGATGTTGAAAGGATACTATGGCTACGTTTAGTAATTTCGTTTGATTTACATAGTTGAAACTGTTATAATATAGCTACAATATAAAGCTCTTATATGCTACAATAAAATCATTATATCTTTTAGTTCTAACTAGTTCATTAAACATATTAATATATATATATATATATGTATATATTACAATAATTATGAGCATATGTACACAAAAGTAATTAGATTGAGAATGGCCATTACGCACGTGGGATTAAAGATATCAATAGTGTTTTTCTCTTACAGTAGATACACAAGCTGTGGAATAATATTTTTTTTTTTAATTTGGGGATCAAAATATTTAGGAGGCATTTACGAAACCTTAAAAAAATGTAATTTAAAAGATAACGGGACTAGAAAAGAGAGTAAAGTAATATGAGTGATAACCATTCATTTTTTCTAGCGTTTCCTTATCTATTTTATTTTATGTTGTAATGTGAAACAATGCAAGTCCATTTCTAGTGAACTTAAAAAATGGTAGTCTTATTGAAATAATTATTAAAATATCTTTTTATATGGTTAAATAATCATTGAATCATAGCATATAAATATGAATATTTAGGTAAATTTAGCATTTATTTATTGTGATAAGAAATCAATACCAATAAGAATAGGATAGAAGGATTAAACATTCTTTTTTTTCAATTTTTAATATTGTTTGGTCTACAAAATCTTCATTCTTGATTTTATAAGTAAAGAAATTACACTTTTAACATATTATAAACAAATTCAAGCATGAAATTTTGTGGTACATGTTTAACAATAAAAAAACACATGCAATGTTTATAATTTTTTAAAGCCTAGAATTTTCCTATTTGTAAACAATAAATTCAATTTATTATGGAAGAGAGCATGGTAGATCCCAAGTTACTCTAATGCTTAAACATTGAACACTGTTTGATGCCAATGTAGTGAACTGGATTTTCATGGTGGACCAAAGATATCTTCTTGGCTGCCACACCAATTTGCTCAATCCACAATCAGATTTGGTTTTTGTAGTAGTAGAATACATCCTTAGTAGTACGCCACAGCTCCATTTGAGTTTGGGTCTGGGTTTGACTGTTTTAAAAAATGCAAGTAGAGAGAGGAGAGATAGAGAGAGAGAGACAGAGAGAGCAAAGCCAACCAAATGAGACTGTTGAGTGTTGATAAAAAACAAAATTAGGCCACACAGCTCTGAGCATGCAGCCACGTGATTTCCATTGTGGGTTGAGAATCTCTAGGACATTTTAGCAGCTACTACTGTACGATCCACAACGTTAGCTCTTACTAATAAAAGCCTTATTGTTCAACTATGGAGTTCCCGTCATGGTGACAATAATCATATTTATATCGTGTTTATATCAACATATATACAATACAATACGTTTAACTTAAACATAAATACAACATGATTAATAAATGTGTTAGAAATACAAACACGAACACAATACACCTATGACACACGTAACACGGCACGATATGATTAACACGATTATTAAACGTGTCGTGACAGGTTGATACGATAACAACATGCATATGACATGTTTATGACCCAATTAACTAAAAATTAAAAAAATTTTAAAAAAATAATTTTTTTTAAAAAGCCAATAAAGAAAATTAACAAAAACACAATATCTAATTAATACTAAACTACTATAAATATTTCAAATATTTTTATTTTTAAGTTTAAATGTGTTATAAATGGGCGGGTCATGTTATGCCATGTCAACATATTTACGACCTGTTTAATTAAACGTGTTAAGGCGTGTTTAGTATGTTAGCACGAATTCAGCTCATTTTTTTTCGTGTTATTTGCAACAACCCAGTTATGGCACAATTAATAAACGTGTGGTCCAAACCTATTTATCTCGTATCGTTTTTGTAACGTGTCATCGTGCCGTGTCCGAAATTGTCGGCCCTAGTTATCATGTCCCATTTTGTTCAAAGACTAGGTTCTTCTTCAGATGTTGATGCACTTCTTAAATCACTAAAGCAGTATTGCGTGGTAAAATATAGATGGTTTTTGGCAAATAATTAAAGATAGTTTGAGAGACTGTAACATGTGAAATTTTTTTATATTATATCATATTTTTGTTTCATATTGTAGACAGTTTAAACTTATAAGTTTAAATCATTTCCTAAACATAATAATAAAAAATATCAACGAAGATGGTAGAACTGTCTCCAGTCGAACAACGGATCAATTAGGTACTCATAATGTTCGTTGTTTGTTAATATAACATCGTTTATACATTTTTGTACCACTTACTTTGCTCTACTGTAACACTTAATAAATGTAGTTTAACATTTGTAACGTTGAAGGTCATACTTGAGCAAATTGGGGGGCATCCAAATGTAGGAATGACATTACATAAGAGAATGAAAAATATTACAAGTGCTAACCTAGTCAGGATGTCAAATTTAAGACTTTGCCTAAGACACGATATAAGTTTCAACTAAAAAAATACATTAAAATCATTCCAAGTTAAAAAAGTACAATGATAATGAAACACGATAAAAATACAAAATGTTGAATTAGTTTTTGAAAATTTAAAAGGTATTTTATATATGATAAGAACTCACATCGATAGTGTATGTTTTTTTTGTCATTAAGATTCAATCAAAATCATATCAAAATAAAAAAATACTAGACTAAAAGTTTTTATACAAATTTGATAGCCGAAAAACTTTAGCCTTCTCTCTTGAGAAACAAGATTAAAGCCCTCACCGTTCTGTCTTATGCCTCTGGCTTTACGAGGAAAGGTACAAACTCTAGGGTGGTTTTTGATATACAAAATATATATATATATATATATATATATATATATATATATATATATATTCCCTTTGGTTTTTAGCTAAATACTTGAGAGTGGGCCACTTTCTTCTCCCTTAATTCATAATTTTTGCAGAGGGTGGCTGATTATGCTAATTTGTCTCTTCCTAAGTAGGGTTGCTCCTTTTTCTAATTTTAAGTGCAAACGACCCCACTTGCTTACTCGCAGCATGCTATTTAATGCATTTCGTCTCATGCATAAAACAAAACACAATAAAGGAATCATGTTCCACTCACATGTGCTTAATCCAATGAAAGATTTTGGGGTAACTTCTCCATAAATTTCTTTGTAGTAATGGATTTATTTATTTATCTTTTTGACGGAATAGTGATGGATTTATTTTAGGTTTTTTGGTTGATATAAAAAGAATCGATGGTGTTCTCGTATTTTTTGGCCCGATAGAAGCTATAAAAAGTCTCTTTTACAATATCTATTAGAATTACCAGGCTTCAAGAGTTTACCTTAAATTGTAATTAATGCCACCATACAGTTCAACAGATTTTACACTCGGCAATACTCAATGGGTGTTTGAAACTTAAATTCCAACCTATTAGTTACAACTATAAACAGTACAAAGCTCTCAACAGTTACAATGAAAAGCAAAAAAATAACAACAATGTAAAGCTCTCACATGCTGCGGTTCATAAACTTAAAATGTTACTTACAACTAAAGTTTCAAGCAGTAGCTGAAACCCATGACTTGGTAAAAGCGAACCCCTCATTAAGAGCATCTTTGTCATATGCCATCAACCCAGTGGTGATTTATTTAGATTTAGTGCCTTATGGCCAAGGCAAATGAATGATTCGTATCAAACACCATGACTTTGTAAACAAAACAATGTCTCAACTTGATTGAAGTAAAAACCGCTCGTGAGGTAATTTGGAAGAAAGCTCATGAAGAGCTAGTTCCACAAAATAGGTGGTAGAGCCAAATACTTTAAAAAAAAAAAAAAAAAAAGAGGCCAAAAACTCAATGATTAAAATGGCCAACTGAACTTAACTGGATTATTTACGTTCACCTCAGTCAATGACAGTATATTCAAAGCAATTTTAGGTTGAGATTCACTTTTCAGCAATAAAGCACCCTTTTTTTTTTCCTGGGTACAGAAAAAGGTCGCTATCACATGAGCAAATTCTCACACGCACGTTAATAGAAACGTTGGGTGAAAATTAACCTTTGTGGTTGATTTTTTAAGAAAGAGTATTTTACTTTAATCTCATGTTTATCAAATATGGTAGCGACTAAAATAAATCATTAACAAAAAGCAATTTAACTCAATCCTATTGAATATACTGGAGGTTAAAATACTAATCTCAAACATACCAAATCAAGTAAGTTTGTTTTGTAATGTTTTTAAAATAGGTAAAAATAATTTTATTTTAAAAAATAAAAAAATTTTAAAATATTTATTAAAAGTGTTTTTAAAACTTTTACTTCAAAAAATATATAAAAATATTTTCAAAAATTCTTAAAACAATATGAGATGGGATCCATCCTAGAAAAAAATAAAGAAAAACACTCCATTCTCGAACTTTGACCATAGATTTAGCCACAGTAGTTTTTACTGCAAGCCCCACTACATTCGGTCGTTCCAAGAAAGGAATTCAGTTAAAAACGGTGGCTACCTTCAGTACTTTCCTAGCTTCTAACTGTCTAACCAAAAACAGTTAAAAAAAAAAAAAAAACAGAAGCAAATTTAAAAAAAAAAAAAAAAAAAAAGGCCGCAGAAACCCATGTTGTTTCATGGTCACCATCTTCTTCAACATGCCATTTCCTCGCAGATAAGAAGCACCAAAAAAACACAGGACTTGAATCCACTTGAACGCCATTACCACTGATCTTGACTAAACTTGCTCCACCAAAAGCCTAATAACCACATCCCATGCAAACCCACTATCTTCCTCTACTTCTTCTTCTTCTACTACTTCTTTGCTCCAGAACCGCATCTGGGTTCGGATCAATGGGCCCCATCTCCGCCTCCTTCGGCGAAGACGACAGTTTCTTCTGCGCCATAGACGCAGGCGGAAAACAGCAAGTCATTTGCTGGGGCAGCAAAAACTCATCCTCATCATCATCACCATCATCAACATCATCATCGGCAGCAGCCTCATCATCATTGCCCTCTTCATTCATTCCTCCCATGGCGGCTCTCTCCGGTGGCGAAGGCTTTATTTGTGGCATCTTGGCCAACACGTCGCAGGCATATTGCTGGACCACGTTGAGTACGACGACAGATCTACTCGTCCCTTCTACTTTCTCCACCATATCTTACTGCCACATCGCCGCCGGCAAGAGCCACGTCTGCGCCATCAGAGGGCCCTACTACTCCGATCACGACTCCGGCAACATCGATTGCTGGGACATCGTCAAAACTGCAAACAACAATTTGACTTCCAAACCAACCAATGATCTTGACCAGTCCATAGCCAACATCAACTTCAAGAACATCGTCTCCGGAGAAGAATTCACTTGCGGAAGTATCCGCGACGGCGGGCTAATCTGCTTTGGACCGAACTCGAACAGTTTAGGAATCTCCGAAACAGCTTCGGGGCAAAACTACATCGTTTTAGCAGCCGGAAAGAATTCCCTCTGCGGAATCTCCGAACTCTCCGGAGAAGTTTCTTGTTGGGGGGAGACGAAAAATTGGGAAATTCCTCCTCCAAATGGGACAAAGTTTGTGTATTTGTCTTCCGGGTCTCGACATTTCTGCGGGATCCGAGAAGACAACCATGGAATTGAATGTTGGGGAAGCTTCAATTCGTCGTATATTCCGAAGGGTTCTGGATTTAAGGCCATTGCTTCTTCGGAGTTCGCGACGTGCGGGATTAGAGAAGATGATTTGGTGCTAGATTGTTGGCCTAATTCTGTTAATGCTTCTCCTTCCTCCGTTTATGATTATGATCCTCCATTGGAGCTTTGTAGTCCCGGGCTTTGCTCTTCAAGGACTTGCAGTTTCGGAGAGTTTAGTTTCAATGCAAGTGTTTTGAATGAGCCTGATTTGACCAATTTGTGTGTTAGGAAAGATTTGAGGATTTGTTCCCCTTGTGGGACTAATTGCTCGGAAGGTTTTTTCCTTTCTAGTCCTTGTACTGAAAATGGTGATAGAGTCTGCACCCCTTGCTCTCTCTGCCAGAACAGCTCTTGTTGGGAGGCATGCGGTGTAAAGTCGGCGCCGCATTCTGAGATGGGGCGGCTCTGGCGCCGCCGAGTGGCGGTCATAATTGGATCTTCTGCAGCTGCACTTTTGCTTGTCCTGCTCGGTGGGTGGTGCCTTCTTCCGCGGCTGCTCGGCGGTTATGATAAGGAAGGGAAGGGAAAGAACCAGTTCAAGTCTTGCATTGGGAAACCCGACCTAGAGGCAGGGGATAAGGCTAATTATTCGGATTCGCATTTCGGCCATTCTCCTGAATCTGCTGCAGTGGCAGCGGCGCCTTGTCCTGGTGTTGCTCAAGTGTTTAGGCTCTCTGAGTTGAAGGATGCCACCAATGGGTTCAAGGAGTTCAATGAGCTAGGGAGGGGGGGCTATGGATTTGTTTACAAGGCCTTGCTTGCAGACGGGCGGCAAGTCGCGGTGAAGAGGGCAAATGCGGCAACGATTATTCATTCCAATAGTAGGGACTTTGACATGGAGCTGGAAATCCT
Organism: Artocarpus hirsutus; assembly: GCA_946598075.1. Lineage (NCBI taxonomy): Eukaryota > Viridiplantae > Streptophyta > Magnoliopsida > Rosales > Moraceae > Artocarpus > Artocarpus hirsutus. The sequence goes on from CAMOHE010025151.1 coordinate 6,700, forward strand.
TTGCAAGATTAGACATTGCAACCTTGTGAACCTGTTGGGCTATTGTTCCGAAATGGGGGAGAGACTTCTTGTTTATGAGTACATGCCTCATGGGACACTTTATGATCACCTCCATGGCGGGCTTTCACCACTTAATTGGAGCCTTCGTTTGAAGATCTCAATGCAGGCCGCAAAAGGGCTCGAGTATCTTCACAAGGAATTCACGCCCCCAATCGTTCACCGTGATGTTAAGACCTCGAACATACTTTTAGACTCCGAATGGGGTGCAAGGATTGCTGATTTTGGGCTCATCACTCCTAGTGATCACAAGGATTTTAGTGGTGGAGAAGGTTTAGAGAGTGATGTTCACGGCTTTGGAATTGTTCTACTAGAGATTCTAAGTGGAAGGAAAGCTTTTGACAGAGATTGCAATCCTCCGAGTATAATTGAGTGGGCGGTGCCTTTGATCAAGGAGGGAAAGGCGGCTGCAATAATCGACCGGTACATAGCTCTCCCGAGAAATGTCGAGCCTCTGCTTAAGCTAGCCGATGTAGCGGAATTGGCCGTGAGGGAGAATCCTATTGAGCGTCCTTGCATTTCAGACATTGCATCTTCTTTGGAGCACATTGCCAAGGACGGTTTGATCTTATAGTTCTAAAATAAGTTGGTTCAATCATAAACTATCTGCACATTGGAAAAAGAGAGATGTCTATGAAGCCAAGCTTTCAGTTACTACTACTACTACTCCTCTTCAACTGTACATTTGATATGAGATTCTTGTAAATGAGGTTATTTTTACACGTTCCTTTTTTTTATTTTTTTATTTTTCTTTCTTTCTCTCTTCTTTGTTTACAAGTTGTTGGCATTCCAAATTTGATTTTCTTCTTGGAAGGTCATCTTTTAATAAATTTTCGCCTTCCTTGTTAGCACTCTAAAGGTCTTGAGTACAAAGAGATCAATCAAGAGGAATTCTCTTTTTCTTTTGTATGTTACCTTTCATTCTTTAATGGTACATCAACATATTCTAATTAATAAAAGTATTTTTAATTTCCTTCATATTAGGGGATGATAATGGTGATTATACATAGTTAATAAGCAAGATATGACATTTCCTAGAGGTGTCTAGTTGTTCTTTTCTTGTTTCATTTGAAAAGTCTTCAACACGGAAAATTTGAACTTTATGAAGGCATGTTCATGTATTTGCACGAGGTTTTCTTTTTTTCCAATTTGGAAATGATAGCATGGAAGAAAGAAGACTTTAGAAACCAAATTTGCGGTGCTCTTTTGGAGGTGTAGAGGGAAGGGAATCTAGATCATCCAAGCACTTCCAAACAAGTCAGTTTCACAAAGGAAAAAACAGAAGCCTTGCGTTTATTATGATCCAGAAAACAAGAGGGAAAGAGGGGAAAAAAAAAACAAAAGAAGGGCCCAAAAAACCTTTTAACAAGTATGCCAACCTCATTTGTCCCTCTTCTTTCATCTCAGCTTGTTCTTTACTCCATTATTTGAGACAAAAGTTGAGCAAAAGGAAGGGCCCGTTCAGGTGAAGTACTTGGTTTCTTCAGAAATTGTTTGGCTAATGCCAAGTTGCCAACTCTAAAGCTAGCCCATTATTGGTTTTGAGGGAAACAGTGAGATAAGGAAAAGAAGAAAACAAAGCAAAAAAAAAAAAAGTGGGTTTGGGGGGCTTATTAAGAGTACCCTTTTGGAAGCCAACTTGATTGGAACTGATTTTGGCTTGATCAAAGACCTCCACTTCTATAAATAAAAACACCCTACATCTCCAAAAGATTTATACTTAGAAAGACTTGCTCTCTTCTATTTAAAGCTGTGGTGCATCCTCATGATGGTTATCCTTTTCAAGTATTGGCTTCACTTTGAGGAGATATAATGTAAGAGAATACCAACTTTCGTGCAAATTTTGTTATTTTAATTACAATGACATGTAAGATTTTGTGTGATCTCGTATCATGAGTATGCCTGGCTCCTTGTATGCCATCTGCTAAGCCCATCAGCAAATTGGTGGCATCGCTAGATGGCGTGCGAGGAGCCATGCATTTTGTGCATTCATAAGGTGCATAATGTGGATGATCCCCAAATCATCTTGCTATTGTGTTTAGATTGAATCAAAGAATTGGTGCTTACGTTTTAATGGTGAGGCGTTCTCACTTGATTAGTTCGTTGTGAAGGTTTATTTCTTTTAAACAAGCCAGTATGATTTGTTAGATCAAATGCAGGGTAGGAGATTCTACTTACGCTTTCTCTTCTGTGATGCTCATTCGAACATTGCTTTCTACCATATGTCTCTGCATTTGGTCTGCAAATGAAGATAACGGTAACAAGTATGGGTGGCAAATCGTGTTAACAGAAATCTAAAAGTATCTCTAGATCGGATAGTAAAGAGTCAATAATCTCCACACCAAGGGCATATTTACTTTACATCAAAGGAAAACGAAAAGTAAAAGGTAATTCCTTTTCTTTTTAAACAATATATTTACTTACAAAATCAGTAATGAGAGTTTTATGGACCCTAATAATATAAGAAATAAGGAAAAGGAACACCAATCCTCTCATACCCTTTAGTATTGATTCTTTACCAAAGAGAATAAATATCATAATTACTTAGATGTGTAAATTCAAGTGTTATTATTTAACAGCTATGAGTTATGTAAAAAGGATATTTTAGCAATTATATTAAATAAGATTATCATTCCTAATGAGTAAACACTTGAAAGGGAATGAGATTATTTCCCATCACCCCATTAAATAAGTAAGTAAATACTAGAAAGAGAATGAATGATACTTACTCTCAATCCTTTACTCTTCTTACAATTGTATTATCTTTTTCTTTGCATTCCTCTACAATTTGGTAAACATACCTTAAGTATGATGAATGGTCTTTCTTCTGGAAATCTAATAAAATAACATTAGAAATGTGCAGAAGATATTCTATTGAAATGTTTATTATATTTTGTCCAAATCACATCCTAGAATCTGTATCCCCCTCTAAAAGAAGATAAGAAAAAGCAAGAAGCAGCCACACCCAACGTGTGCACAGTACATGTGTGGAATTTTTACACAAATTGGCCAGAGAAAAGTAAGCAACACCTATTGTACAAGCAAAGCTCTTTATGTCCTCACTAGATTGTAACTCGATTTTTTTAAAAATGGCTTGAGCTTTTGACGTTAATGACTCGGTATTCTTAACAAACTCAGGTCGAGATTAGGCACGAGGCGGGACCAAGAGAATAGACACAACTCATTGTACAAAAAGGAAAGATACAAAAGGGAAAAAAGGTAATGGGGTCAGAAATAAGAGGTGCAGGGACTTTGGGAGCCAATAGTTGTGGAACCCCTAGAGAAAATGCTGTGAGATGAGTTGTGTTGGTCCATTTTGATAGACATGAAATCAGTGACAAGCCCTGGTTCTGAAATCTCAATACCTCCAATGTCAATCTCGTTAGCCAACATCTTAATAACTGTGGACATCCCCGGTCGCAGCCTTGCAGTTTCTTGCACGCAAAGAAGTCCAACTTTGAAGAACCTCACAGCTTCATCCTCAGGATAGTTCATTTTCAACACAGAATCCACTAATTCAACGAGTTCGTCAGATTTATACGCTTCCCACGCCTGCTTAATTCCGTCCACAAACACAAAACAAACGTCTTTCATTTCTATTATTTTTGGTTTGTTAGCTAGATTAAGTACGGCATTGCCCGAAAATCAGTTTTAAACTTTGTTAGTGTTACCTTCTGAACCAAGTAATGCTCTCCAAGTTCCATGTCAAAGAACACAATTTCTCTGCCACTTACAATCTCTAACAGCAACACTCCGAAGCTGTAAACGTCTGATTTTCTCGTCAAACGCCCGGTAATTGCATACTCCGGAGCAAGATAGCCTCTATTTTGTAGCCCCATTTTGATTGTAGACAACCCCATTAGCAACAGCAATTTTTTTTTTTTTTGGGTATTTTTGATTATACAAAATTAACAAATGGACTAATGGTTTCGACTTACATTGTCCCTGCAACACGAGTACTTACATGCGAACAATTATCTCTCAATATCTTCGACAGCCCGAAATCCCCAACTTTTGGTGTGAAATTGCCGTCAAGAAGAATATTGCTTGCCTTGATGTCTCTGTGAACTATATGAGGATGAACTTCCTCGTGAAGATAAGCAAGTCCTCTAGCTATCCCCAATGAAATCTCCCTTCTAGCTTCCCAACTAAACTTAATCCTGTCTTGTTCTCCACCTTCAAACACAAATTTCCCGATCACTAATTAAAAAAAAAAAAAAAAAAAAAACCCATCCCTTAATGTGAGAACCTTACATATCAAGTTAGTATTAATTAATTAGTATTATTACCATGTAAGATGTGAGAGAGGCTATTGTTTTCCATGTAATCGTAGACCAAGTATCTGGTAGCTCCATCAACACAGCACCCTCTAAGCCTGACAAGATTTTCATGTCTAATATCCGAAAGCGCCGCTAATTCAGCGATAAACTCTCTCTCTCCTCTCATGGATTCAAGTTCTATGGAAAGCACCTTCACCCCCACACTACTGCCATCCTTGAGCCGCCCCTTTATAACAAAGTCAATCATCAGCAAAAGAACTAGAACCACGGTCAAAATCACATAATCTCAAACAAAAATTCAAGTTCAAAATTGCCAACCTGATAGACAGTTCCAAAGCCGCCTTCTCCGACTTTGTTCGACGAATGGAAGCCATTGGTGACTGATTTCAGCTCATTATAACTGAACACTCTGAAGTTTTCTTGGTTTTCTTCATCTGGGCATCTCCATAAATCAATCAAAATTAATCCAAAAAGAAAAGAACAAACAATATAACAAGTTCTACATATCGAGGCAAACTTATATTTACCAGGGCTACTATTCTCAATGGCATTTGGCGGTGACTTTGAAGAAGAAAAGCAAAGGGTAAAAGGAAAAGGGAATTTCATTGTTTGTGGATATTTCTAACTGATTAAATCTTCCAAAAATTGAGTCTTTTTTTTCTTCTTCTTCTTTTTTGCTAATGTGAGGGCATTATGGAGAGGGAGAAGATAAACCCAGAAGGCAAGAAATATGAGAGAGAGTTTAGTAGACACGGCACAAATTAAGCCTAGATGTGGACACGGCATATTCAAGAGCTTCCGGGTTTTGACTCTCTCCAATCCCAGGAATATTTGAAACTTTCTTCCCCATCTGAATTGTTCAGAATTTTTTTTCCTTCTTTTTTTTTTAATGGTTTTTGTGTTAGCTTGTCACCCCTTGACCTGAAACTCACCTCCAATGAGTCATGACCTCAACACAATTTTCTTTCATCAGCAGAGAAAGAAAGAAAGAATTATTCATCAGCAGGAGAGAATGCAACTGTTGTAAAATGACTTTTGAGAACCCTACTGAGCTTGCAGGAGCCCAAGCTTGACTTGATTTGTCTAATCTGTGGACACACAATTTTTTCCCCATTTAAAAAAATTAGTTCTTTTTTATTAGAAAGGGTGTTTTTTATTTAGTTAATAATGCTTTTTTTTTTTTTTTTTTTTGCTGCTCTTGTTAGTGTCCTTGAATTTGAGGTTATTCTCGTTTCATCACTTGAACTTCAAAAATTTTCGCGGTAATATTTTCAACTTTTATTTTGTTCACTTTGATGTCTTTTATTTTACTAGTCAAAAAGTAAGCGCTACGTGCATGCGCATTAAACATATTAACAAAAAATTAAAAAATTAAAAAGTAAAAAAAAATGTCAGAAGAAAAAAAAAAAGAAAAAAAAGCTTTGGAAGCATATAAGGGGAAAAAATATTTCATAAAAAGAAACGAAAAAATGTTTTGAGTTTCAAGCGAGTTGAGAGCACCATGTGAAATTAATTCTATTTTTTACAGTATTATTATTGAGGAATTGGGTTGGGTGGCTTTTTTATGTCCTCTTTAAAACAAGTCCAAAGGTCATTTATGTTAAAGATTTTATTATTATTATTATTATTATTATTATTTTCTTAACATATTATTATTATTATTATTATTATTATTATTATTATTATTATTATTATTTATGCCCTCTTTAAAACAAGTCCAATGTATAAACGGATATTATTATTGATAATATTATTATTGGGGAATTGAGTTGGGTTTAAATTCGATAAACTCAAATTTATTATTGATAAACTGCCATTTGCCTAATTTTAAAAAGTTATAGTCATTTAATTTAAAACTACTTCTAAAAAGGTCATTTACTTTTATATCACTTATTATTATTATTATTATTATTATTATTCAAATTTATTATTTTTTATAGTATTATTATTGGGGAATTGGGTTGGGTGGCTTTTTTATGTCCTCTTTAAAACAAGTCCAATGTATAAACGGATATTATTATTGATAATATTATTATTGGGGAATTGGGTTGGGTTTAAGTTCGATAAACCCAAATTTATTATTGATAAACGGGCATTTGCCTAATTTTAAAAAGTTATAGTCATTTAATTTAAAACTACTTCTAAAAATGTCATTTACTTTTATATCACTTATTATTATTATTATTATTGTTATTATTATTATTATTTATGTTATTATTTATGTTAAAGATTTTCTTATAAAAAGCGGAAAAACACCATGCAAGCTCATGCAAAGGATTCAAACGAAGGTAAAATTGTAAATTACTTCACTTTTCACTTTAGGTTCCAAATATAACTCTTGTCTTCAATTTGCAAAATATTATGAAAAAAAAACATGTGAAAACAAAAAGTTAGAGGCTAATACGAATCAAAATTTCATCCAAGTATCGATTAAATTTCGAGGGCTTTTTTCCCTTTAGAAATTTTGAGGTTCCACCTTCTATGAGAAGAAGATTTCCAACGCCCTAGAACTCCAATCCAATGCTCAACACATGGCACCCACCTAAGGTTCATGTGCTTAAATTGTTTTGAAAAAAATCGAGTTTATCTTTAAATAAATAAGGATTTAAGGTTGATTATCACGAGATTACGGTTAAAATTCAAGTATTATTCTCTCGAGAACCCCACATAAGCGCAACTGTATTTTTTTTCCTATCCTTTTGATGGAAAATGAAATGAATGGGGCAAATAAGAAAAAAATAAAAATTTTAAAGTAAAACAATAAAAATTTTTAAAGTTCATGGGGTAAAGTAGAAACGACTCTCAATTATAGGGCACTAATGTGAATGATACTAGTACTTTGGTATATAGTCAATACTAAATTAACAAGGCAAAAAGGATATCTTATATCCTAAACATGGTATGATAGTTTTGAACGATATTTTCTGAAATAACTATATTTATACTGCTAGTTTCTAAATTATAAACATTTTGATATTTTGGTCTTGAACTTTAAATTTTGACAAATTATTCCTTGAATTTTTATTATGTGGTAGTTTTTTTCTCCAAACAATAAAACTGACTTAGAAACTAAAATCGCAAAATGCTTGTAGCAGACTAACAACGATAATTAACCTTTCTCCAACTGTTAAAACTGTAAGATATCGAGATCTAATTCTTTCTTTTTTGTTATTGTATATTTTTATATCGAGCAATTTATAATATACTTTTAAGAAATTTGCTTCTTCTTTTTTTTCACTTATGTAGTTTTCTATACACCATAGATATATATTATTGAGATTATACTCTTGTTTTTATGCTTGTTTTTAGGCCGTTTTCCTCGTGGCCTTGTCTTCGATTTTTTCTACGTGCACATTTCCTTCTGCAGTTATATTATTATAATTTGCTGGTGCTTCGTTTTAGATGATCCTAGTGGTTAGGTTCTTGAATAGATTGTACATCTCTAGAGTTTTTTTTTAATTTATTTTTTAAAGAAAATGTTCAACCAACTCATTAGCTAGATTCACTTTAAGACGTCTAGTTAATCAAAGGGGTAATAAATATCTTATGGTTCTTTTATATTGGAGTAGAGCCAAACCCAAGAAACTAGGCAAGGCCATCTTTGATCTTTGTATGTAAATTAACCAACGTAAAGTGCAGAGTTCTAATGCCATCTTTGACTCGTTTTAGACTTGTGCTATTTTCATGTTAGCACGCCAATTTCAAGCCAAAGTTCTAGAAATTCGTACATGAAAATCATTTGTAATTCACTAAAGAAAAATCCTTTTGGTAGTAACCCCTCCTCTCACATATGCGTGGGCTCCATTCCTACCGTTTTTTTTTTTAACCATCCGGTATTCGGACCCACCACATAGAGGCACGAACCCACATAAAAGGTCCTTCAACTCTAGCGAAAGTAAACCCGACTAATCCGAATTCGAGCCGGGTCAGACCTATACGGGGAAGCTCTTCAAACACCTATTTCTTCATACACAAGACTCAAACTTGAGACCTAACTTAAGAAGAATAGGCTCCTTGGGCATAGAGCAACATACAAACTATCCTCTAAGTTATTTCCTTAGGCACATAATTACTGAGGACCAAATGCTTTTGTGTGTGCGATGATGGCCATTTTGAACAAGTCAGCTTCGAAGATTGCTTTTAACACTTTTTTGTTTGCCAAAATGTGCAATTTCAATTTTAAAAATAAAAAAAAACCAGAATAAAAAGAAACGACATAGCTATAACCAAGTCAAGAGTATTCCAAATTTGCAATGCAACCACTCCAGGGACGCGGTTTAGGAGACTCTGCACCGAGTGTGACGTCAAATTTGAATTGAACGAGGTCGTCAAATAGTCTATCTATATTATTTTATTTTTGTGGAATATTAACAACAAAACTCTTCCCAAACTTCCTTCCTAATTGCCACACGAGGCAAAATAATTTTTCTTTTTTTGCTAATAAAAAGAAGGGATCGGTGGTGTTTTTATAACCCAAGTCTAGCATCTTAAGAGGAATTTATTGAGACTACAAAGGAAATAATAAGAGAACCTAGTTCATGCTTTCATCTACTGGCAGCCAGAGGACTCGTTACAACAAGCCAAGCTGCATTTGACGGGCCCATCACAAGACATAATTGCAGATTCACTGTAGATAAGTTGGTCTCTATGTCTTAATACTAACAACAAAAATCATATTCAAATTCCCACCCCCCCCCCCAAAAAAAAAAAAAGTGCTTCAAATTTCTCCTTGAAATTATGAGATTGAGATAGAAGGATTTTGAGGAGTGACTTCTCCCAAGTGATTCAAAAGTCTACAATTAGGACATATGACCCTTGAAGTGGTCTTTTTCTTTCTTGTCAACAATTAAAATCAAAATTAGAAAACCATTGGAATATCCGTGGAATAAGGCAAATTATCTAGTCTTCACCGGCCTAAAAGAAGGCAAACTTGTTCTATGTGACAAGGATTGGCCGAAATGATCTGCTAATATTTAGATGATTAATCACAATCTCTGCATTTCCAGCTCCATTATTATTGCTCTATTAGGGAGTGCTAACAGACACTTTAAATTTTAAAATTTTTTAGCGTGTTTGACATGATGGTTAAAATTATCAATAAGAACTGTAAATATTATAGCATGTGAGAGCTTTATACTATGGCAATTTTTTCTTTTTACTGTAGCATATAAAAGCTTTACACTATTAGAACCAACTTTACAAAACAAGCTTTTATTTTTATTTTTAAGTTATTTTTTCAAATATCAATTGTGTTTTTATTTTTATAGAAAATTATAATTGTGCCCTTAGTCTATAATTAAATTATACGGCTATGTTAGAGGATGAACCAGAAAAATTGTTTTAGAGGCTTGTGTCTATTTATTGAAATTTAAAACCAAAATTGTATAAAAAAAACTAAAAAATTTTAAGGGCATTGCAGTCTACTCACATTCATTCTGAAAAGAGTTTCTAGTTCCGCCACTAAACACAATATCTACTTATTTTCTCTCCTTTCTTAATGACCCGTACTATGTTTTATGCATATAGATTCTTCATTCCCATTCAATTTTTAAGGAAAATGCCTCATGTTTGTATTAAAGACAGCCAGAAAGTTATCAGAGACCTAGAACTCATTCGAAATAGAAGTCATCTTAAACCCTCACGAATGTTGAAATAGCCTTCATTATTTGACAAGACCATTTCTATGGGTTTACTTAAAGATATTTATG